>JAVTVJ010001935.1:0-83485 GCA_034509425.1 Eopsaltria australis | reverse complement strand
TTGGGCTTGTCCATTAGCAGAGGAAAGTCGGGATATATTTGCCTTTGAATGGGAAGATCCAAAAACTGGGAGGAAGCAACAATTAAGATGGACAAGTTTGCCTCAGGGTTACTCCGAATCTCCAAATTTATTTGGGCAAGTTTTAGAAGAAATATTACAAACTTTCCCCACTCCTCCTGGAATACAAATTATCCAATATGTGGACGATCTTTTATTGTCAGGAGAAGTTGAAATGGAAGTTAAAGAAGCTACTATAAAACTTTTGAACTTTCTTGGAGAAAAAGGATTGAGAGTCTCAAAAGGGAAATTACAGTTTGTGGAATCAGAGGTGAAATATCTTGGTCACTTGATAAGCAAAGGTAGCCGAAAGCTGAATCCTGAGAGGGTGGCAGGGATTTTATCTCTCCCCTCTCCTTCCTCAAAAAAGGAAGTTACAAGACTGCTTGGACTATTGGGATATTGTAGATTATGGATTGAAGGATATACCCAGGCAGTAAAATTTTTATATGAGAAATTGACAGAAGGGGAGGATATAAAATGAACCAGGGAAGATGGTAATAAATTAGAAGAATTGAAGTTGAAACTAGCCTCAGTACCTGCCTTAAGTTTACCCTCACTAGAAAAACCCTTTCATCTGTATGTAAATGTGGAAAATGGAATAGCCCATGGAGTCTTAACCCAGGAATGGGGGGGGGGGGGATTAAAAGGCCAATTGCTTATTTATCAAAATTGTTAGATCCAGTAAGTCATGGCTGGCCAGTATGTATTCAAGCAGTAGCAGCCACTGCTATTCTGGTAGAAGAAAGCCCTAAACTCACTTTTGGAGGTAAACTAATAGTATATACACCCCATGCTGTACGGGCTGTGTTAAATCAAAAAGCTGAAAAATGGTTAACAGACTCTAGAATGTTAAAATATGAGGCAATTTTGATAGTGATAATTTGACGCTGGAAGTTAATAAAAGCATAAATCCAGCTCAATTTTTATATGGAGAACCGAAAGATGATTTAACACACAATTGTTTAGAAATTATACAGTACCAAACTAAAGTTCGAGAAGATCTAGCAGAACTAGCCCTCCCAGAAGGAGAAAAAATTTATGTTGATGGCTCATCTAGATGCTTACAAGGAAAAAGGATATCGGGATATGCATTGGTTGATGGGAAAAATATGCAAACCATCGAAAAAGGGAAACTACCCTCAAACTGGTCAGCTCAGTCTTGTGAATTATATGCTCTAAAAAGGGAATTGGAGTATTTAGCACAAAAGAAAGGGACCATATATACCGATTCAAGGTATGCCTTTGGAGTAGTGCACACCTTTGGGAAAATTTGGGAAGAAAGGGGATTACTAAATTCAAAAGGAAAGGGACTGGTGCATGAGGAACTCATTTTAGAGGTTTTAGAGGCATTGAAATTACCTGAAGAGATAGCTGTGGTACATGTTAAAGGACACCAAAGGGGAGTGACTCCAGAAATAAGAGGGAATAATCTGGCAGATCAAGAGGCCAGAGATGCAGCAGAAAATGGGATAAAAAGGGTTATGTTAATTCTAGCCCCAGACCAAGAAAAATTGGAAATCCCAAAATTTAGTGAAGCAGAAGAAAAAGATGTAAATAAAATAGGTGGAGAACAAGATCAGTCTGGGAAATGGAAACTTCCTGATGGAAGGCAGTTACTTAATAAACCTATTACTAGAAAAATATTAGAAGATATGCATCAAAAAACTCATTGGGGTACTCAAGCCCTATGTGATCACTTTTTAAGAAATTATGGGTGCATTGGGATCTTTGGATTAGCAAAACAAGTAACAGAAAAATGTATAATTTGTCAAAAAGTAAATAGAAAGGTAATGAGAAAAACAAAGTTAGGAGGCCGTGAGTTAGCCTTGCGACCATTTCAAAGTATCCAAGTAGATTTTACTGAGCTTCTCCAAGTACAGAGATGGAAATTTTTATTGGTAATTATAGATCATTTAACCCATTGGGTAGAAGCTGTTCCCACTGTCAAAGCTACAGCTAATGTGGTATGTAAAACCCTTTTGGAACAAATCATTCCCAGGTATGGAATGGTTAATAGAATAGATTCAGACAGAGGGACACATTTTACCTCAAAAACCTTACAGCAAATAACTAAAGCCTTGGGAATAACATGGGAGTTACATACCCCATGGCACCCCCAGAGTTCAGGCCGAGTAGAAAGGATGAACCAGACTTTAAAAAGAACTCTAACAAAACTAATGATTGAAACACAAATGTCATGGGTTAAATGCTTGCCTTTGGCTTTATTAAGGGTCCGAACACAACCCAGGGCAGACCTGGGAGTGTTACCCTATGAAATGCTGTTCGGGTTACCCTTTTTGACCACCCAGCATGAAACTGCTACCTATGAAGTGGGGGAAATGAGTGTTAGAAAATATGTCACCACAATTGCAAAGACACTCGAGGACTTGCGATCGAAAGGGCTAATCCCCCAAACCACACCTTTAGAGTTTAAAATCCATAATATCCATCCTGGGGAGTGGGTATTGGTGAAAACTTGGAAAAAGAAATCTTTAACTCCACAATGGGAAGGTCCTTTTCAGGCACTACTGACAACTGAGACCGCGATCTGAACCAGGGAAAGAGGGTGGATCCACGCTAGCAGAATCAAGGGACCGGTGGAAGAACCTAAGGAGTGGACTATAACTTCAAAACCAGGTAATTCCAAGTTAACCCTCAAGCGACGGCAAGGGGGTAATGAACTGGGAGGACCCACATGATCTAAGGAATGTACAAAGAATCACGCCTAACTGGGAAATAAGGCCAAGTTTATATCAGTGGTTTCAAGTGCCGCCTGGACAAATTCTGAGAAACCTTCGATACCCACCTTGGGGAGGAATACTTCCGCTTCAAACAGGAGGATCTGGACTGTTTCAGCCAGAAGGCCCTCATATTTTGGCCTTAGCCTGTGACTTATATAAAGAAGGGGAGGAATTGCAACCTCCATCAGTACCATCCCATATACCCTGTCTGATTCACCCCAATACTGGACATGTTAGCTGGGTTAAATGCAAATGCTTAAGTTGTGGGAAAAATTGGTATTGTAGCTCACGAAAGCGAAATTCTCATTGTGGAAAGTGTCGAGTGTCACATCTATCCCCTCTCCAGGCAGACCTAGGAGAAACTGCGATAATAACTTTGCTTTGTGGATGGGAATTACTAGTGCCTGTTGAATGGGAAATACCAGAGGAATGGTGGGAAGCTACGATTAAGGAGTGTAAAAAGATGTTTGCTTGGAAATTGGCAAAAAGGAAGTGACCAGGAAATAGAGGGCAAGACCAGGTTGGCCGCTGTACTCGCCACCGAGAAGATCATATATACACCTGCTGTGGGTAGCAACCCCATAGGCATGGAAGGTGGGGGTATAAGCCATGCCGGACCTCTATTGTTCCTTTTTCTTTCACTCCTTCTTTTCCCTTCTGGGATGCCAGCAAACACATGCCGCCCATGCTACCGCAGGCTTTACATGGAAAGACACCGAGGTTCCTTTTTTTATTTCTCACACCCATATCAACAGCCGCTGTTATGACCCATCAAAAGTACGTACCTGTGAACACAATGGGAAAAAATACTGGGTTACAGAAAACTTAGGAGACAATCGTAATAGATTAGGGAGTGAATGTCCAAAAGGGGAAAAATGGGTTTGTTTCACATCTACCTTTAAGGGAAAGGCCCAGGATTTGGTCAAAGAACAACTAATACCCCAAAAAGTAAAACCAACAAAGCCACCCATATCAAAACCACTCCAAGATTGGTATATGGGACTCAAGCAACAATTAGAAAAGGAAATAGATCTCTCAAAACTTGGGAAAAATCTGTTTGTGGAACTGGGAGAAAGAATAAGTAAAGAACTTAATACAACCAACTGCTGGGTTTGTGGAGGGGCTTTGATGGCAGAGGAATGGCCATGGAAAGGCAGTAGCTTGGGTTCGGTTGAACTCCTCAAGTGGAACCGGACAAACGTAAAAGGGGAAAACAGACCAGGGGGGTGGGTTTTAAGCTCAACAGTGATAGGAGAAGAATGTCTCTGGTGCACTGGGAAGAATTTTGTTAATGAAGTCAGGCACACTCCGTGTAAAAGATATAAAGTTAGTAATGGAACCTTTACGCATTGGATCCCAAAGGCACCAACTCTGTATTTGACCCATAGAAAAACAAAAGAAAAAGATTGTGAATATATAAGTGATATCAAGCTCTTCCAATGTAATGATACAGGCAAGAATCCTTATTTTGGGATCCCAGAAATATCCAAATTTTGGGAAAATATAGATCAACAAAAAACTGATTATTGGAAAGCACCAGATGGATTATTCTGGATATGTGGAAAAAGAGCATATCCAAAACTCCCCTCTAGATGGAAAGGAAGTTGTACTTTGGGTATCATACAGCCAGGATTTTTCCTACTACCAAAGCCAGATGGAAATCAGTTAGGAGTACCAGTGTATGATGACCTAAAAAGGGAAAAGAGAGATTGGATTGGAGGATATCAAAAGTGGAAAGATGAGGAATGGCCCCCAGAACGCATACTGGAAGTATATGGGCCAGCTACTTGGGCACAAGATGGGAGTTGGGGATATCGCACCCCCATTTATATGCTAAATCGTATTATAAGACTTCAAGCAGTTGTAGAAATAATCTGCAACAGAACTTCCAGGGCATTGAAATTACTGGCGACTGAACAAAGTCAAATAAGAGGTGCAGTGTATCAAAACAGGTTGGCCTTAGACTATTTGTTAGCCGAAGAAGGAGGTGTTTGTGGAAAATTTAATACATCAGATTGTTGTTTGAACATAGATGACAATGGACAGGCTGTCCTAGATTTAGCCAATGAAATCAGAAAAATATCCCATGTACCAATCCAGAAATGGGAACCGATACTAAAACCTGGCTGGTTGGATAATATGTTGGGAATAGAATGGTGGAAGAAGTTAGGCTTCTTCCTTTTATGTGCTACAGCTGGGTTAATATTTCTTCCTTGCTTGATCCCCTGTTTTATTCGGCTAATCACCAGCGTAGTCCAAGGTATGCAAGTGGTAACTATGCCAATGAAACCAAAATTGGCTACAACTGGGACAGCCCAAAAGATAATGATATTGAAGAAACAAAAAGATATAAAAGACCCCTTTGAAGAAGCAAAATTAATCTATGAAAGAAATGAGCAAAGAAAAGAAGAATTATTGCTCAAGCCAAATGAATTATAAAAAGGAAAAGGGGGGATTGTTATAAATGCATATTATAGTGTTGGCTTTTCACAAATAATGAATGCTATGTGTATGATGTTGGTCATTGTAGAAGTTGCTTTTGTTATAGAAATATAATCATTTTTAATGCTTTAATGCCTTTTTGTTTTAGCTTAAATGTAGTGGCTAATGTAGCTGTGTTAAAATGTACCTAGCTTAAAATAACTAAACCGCAAACTTAGTTGGATAAGCATGGGTGTAACAGGCTCCTGTCCCAGGATATCTCTATCGACAAGGAACCATCTGACAGGCTATCCCTATTGACAAATAACCATCTGACTGGACATCCCTATCGACAATAACCATCTGCTGGACACCAACAGACAAAGGAAGAATTGGGAAACCCCAAAGAAACTGCGCATGCTCTAAAAAGGCGGACCCAAGGAGGAGCCATGCTAACAAGTACCTGGAAAATGTAAAATAGTTCGGAGAAAAGTTTGAATATGTATACTTGTCTATGAATATGTAACAGGCTGATGCAATAAGAAATGTATATAAACAGAGTATTTTCACCATGTCAGAGGTGCTCTTGACTCCGTGCCAAGAGTTCCCAACGTCACCTGGACGTTGTAACCTTTTACCCTATACTTTGTCCCTTTATTGTCCTTTTATTAAACCTTTAAATTTTAACAGGAGACTGGACCTCGTTTTTAACACGACCTACAATGAAGATGTTATTTCTGTGCTTCTAAATCACCTGTGGATGCAACCAATGTCTCTACCAATGTCTGTGCTGCCAGTAACTCATGTGAATGGAAGAGATGAGTTGAGCCAAGTGCTCTTGTGGTCTACTACATGTGTCACCCACTGGCGGGTACTAAAGACAAGAGTAACGATCTTAAAGCAATAATGGAGATGCAGAACTCGTCACATGCAGGTCTGTCCCACTCTGGATGCCACTTGGAATCCTCTGTAAACAAAACAATTCACTTGTTTTCAAGTATAACTGCAACAAGAGCAACAAAAGGAAGCAGTGATTCTAGTGGTACTTTTTAGCCTGCGCAGGGACTGTCCCGGTGGACAGAGACCAGCAGCGTGTCCCAGAAGCATCCCTCGTGGAGCTGCTCTGGTGGGGCTGCTTAAGCTCCTGCTGCGGACTCTGCTACCCTGCCGGTGGGCACAGAGACAAGTCCTAGCAGGTCCAGGGGTAAAGAATAAGGGAGGGATCTTCTGTATGGGTATCCAAGGAGTTTATTAACAGTTCCTCACTCAAATGGGTCCAGGGACAGAATACCCAGAACAAAGGAGAGCATAGACTTTTATACAGCAACAAACAACCAATCAGCTGAGGGTCCAGGGGTGGGGGGAAGGTGGGACAAGCTTACACATTCCAATGAGGAGAGGGAAGGGGAGGAGAGAGAGAACCACAACCAATGGAGTACCAAGTAGCACAGAACCTTCTAGATACAGATACATATGCATAAGGGGTGGAGAACAAACAGTCCAATCAGGGGGGTACAATTAGCATAGGAAGAACCCATCAATCACATGGAAGAGACTATCTTCCTCCAGAGGGAAGGGGAGGATTCTCAAGCCCAAGCAACCCTCCACCATGGCCCCTCAGATCCCTTGGGACCTTCTGGATCTTCCTGGGCCTCAGTGGCAGCCTCAACAGCTGCCACAGTACTTACCAACGATTTTGTCACGCTCTGCATTTCCTGGAGAAAGAAAAAAAGTAAACGTAAGCACTTATAAGTTAGAAACAATTTGACACTAACCAAAAGGGAATGAAACGTGAGCATCACAATGGGCTTATAAATACAGCAAATATGTTTCTTCTCAGGAAGAAGCAAAGACCTGCTGGCTCTGGGAGAGCGCTGCAGTGACTCTCAGGACTCTTAGGAGGAGTGGTTAATCACTTTTTTGACTTCTCCTCCCACCAGTGGTGTAGAGAGGACTCGCCCCCGAGTGTGCTTCCAAAGATCACTTTGGCTTTTGCCTTGTGCCCTGTGTTTTGAGAGCCTGCAACTAATATTAAAGAGCCCTGTGAGTCCAGGACTCCCTCACATTCCTGCAGTACTGGTGTTTTAACAGCATCTTCCCATTCCTTTAGTTCACCAATGGTCGAGTGCTGGGGAAAGGTGACCATACCCTCAGCTCCCTGCAGACCAATTGTTGGAGAATATCCTTCTCCAGCTGCACAGACATAAGTGGGTGAGCAATCCAGGCCCCTTAGACGAAAGCTAGGCCTCTGCTCAAGGTTATTCTCAAGACAACTGTGGGAAAGAGAGACATGAAAGCTGAAAACAAGCTGCAGGTGTCCAAAGATTAACTTGGCAGAAGAAACTGTTATTGTAGCCTTCTGATAATAATGTAGTGCTCTAATTAGAGAAAGCTCCTGTGGGAAACTTCTGTGGGGAATAACGTTTTGAGAACGGACTGCACTATAAAGAGTGTGCACTTGCTGACAATAAACGAGCTTGATTTATGACTCACATTGGGTCTGCATCTTGCTTCTCTCGCCACTGACAAATGGTGACCCCGACGTGCAGGACAGGATCAGCGAGATCGGGAAAGCACCGGCAGCAGCAACCGGGGAGCGAAGATCTATATACCTTTTGCACTGCAAAAGGTGGATCCGACAGCTCTGACCTCGGGAGAGAGGTCCGCCGCCCGAAAAGGCTACACTCTGACAAGCTGCGTGGCGATCGCAGATTCAGCGGGTAGACGCGGCGCAGGAAGACGCGGAGGGGCCAGCGCGGAACGACGCAGCCCTGGCCAGCGCGGAGGGACGCGGAGGCCGTTGTGATCATCTAGAAGTGGTAAACCAGCTGGATGAAGATGGACCGAGAGGTGGCCTTAGATTTATTAACACGCTTTTTAGAAAAGCGAGGAGTCAGCAAAGAGACCCTAAAGCAGGTAGCAGGATTAGTTACGTTAGGGATGGCAAAGGGTTGTTTCAGGGTCCCTAACACGATTTTTGACCTGCCAGAATGGCGGAAGTATGGTGATCAGTTGTTTGAGGGGGTTTTAGACAGCAACAAGGCATGCGCTAAGCTAGGGAAGCCCTGGAGGGAGGTAACAACCTGTTTGCAAAGATACCAGGCAGAGAAAAAAGTTGCCGCCGTTGCCACCGCGAAACTTGGAGGGACCGCGGTGGGGAGTGGGGGGGCCCCGGGAGGTGAGCGCCCTATCCCGGGATTGCTCAGAATTGGTAACGAGATGCCCAGCCTGCCGGCAGTGCACGGGTCGCCGCCCGGGCATGGGCTTGCCTCGGAGGCAGCCGCTGCTTGCACGGGGCTACCGGCGCCTGTGCCACCGGAGCCAGAGGAGGGGTATCCGCCCCTCCCTTGTGCACCGTCCGGGCCCCAGGAGGAAGAGCAGCTGGCTTTGCCCCCCACCCCGATGCGAGGAGGCTGTGTCCCTCTTCGCCAGGACCAGCTGCTTGCATCCCCCCCCCCCCCCGCTGGGTGGAGGCTTTGTCCCTTTTTGGCAGAATATGCAAATCGGGAACGTGCGGGGAGGGAGGCGCAGGGTCACCTGGGCGAAAGTAGACCAGAAAGCTTTAGAAGAGGGGGATGTAAAACTAGCTCACGACGTTAGAACTTTAAGCCGGGCAGAAGCGGCGTTCCCAGTGCTGTTTGAGCCCCTGCCAGACGCAGGCCCTTAGCGCAGTGGCGGGTGGGTCGCGCCTAGGCAGAGAGCCCCGGTGCTTCAGGTCTGGGAAAGAGGACGGAAGGGATGGAGATAGATGAAGGACAGCTGACAGTCCAGGACCTCTTCCAACTTATCATCTCTGTGAGAGAATTGAACTGTGGTAATTCCGTTATTCGGAATCTTCTAAAATGGACTTGAGACTGTAGACTAACCCTGAGAGCGAGAGTGGCCTTTCAAATACCTGTCTGAGAGACAAATAAGAAGGCACTGTGAGACGCGATCAGTGATAACCGGACAGCCGCCCCCGAGTCTGTGAAAACAGCTTTGCAATCGGACTCGCTTCTACAATCCGTCAGGGAAGAAGAAACAGAAAAGTGATGTACTGGAAGAATTTCTACATGTTTAAAAGGTTAGAGAGCTCATCCCGTGAGCCTCCAACGGCGGCCACCCCCACCCCCCGCCCCCCCCGCAGCGGTTTTGGATTTCTCCCCGCGGCCGCTGCACTCAGCGGCGGCTCCTGCCCGGCGGCCCCTGCCCTCGGCTCCGGCGGCATCTCAGTGCGCCGGGGGTGGGAGGCTGTGGAGCCGGCAGCGGTGGTGACACGGCACGGCAACCGCCCTGGGTGCACTTTTAATCGGTCGCTTTTCTGCAAGTATCAAAGACTGTTCAAATTGTCTCGTATACTTGCTGCTGACTTTACTGGTGGGATTTGTGTTAACAAGAAGAAATCTGAGGAATCTAGGTTGCTGCAAGACTTGCACTTATTCAGTGCAAAAAGAAAAAGGGGGAGACGGGGAGGACAGAGAAATTGAGAATACTGGAATGACTGTTCACGGGCATCCAGCCCACAACAACAATTCAACAAAAACAAAAAATTGAAAACGTGGCAGAACTGATCCAGAAAGGACGCAGCAGAGTTGTACACCTAACAGGCCGGTGCCAAAGCGGGGCCGGGGCCGAGCAGAATAAGGAAGTTTAGGCGAAATGTAAACTGATTAATAAACTAGATCTAAACAAGTGGTAAACTAGATTTACCCAAATTGCAAACCGAATTAGATAAATACAATGAGTTACCTTTGTATTGTTTGTTAATTAATGATGGGAATTTTCTTGCTAGATAGAAATTAATAACTGGAATTGTAATCTGTTCTTACTGTTTTTCCTGTTTTACTCTGTTTCAATGAGTGTTTGAGTTTTATACCTACAGCTGAACTTGGAAGTACAGTGATCCCGGAGAAGATAGAACAAAGAAAAGATGGATCTGTGTGCTTGCAGCTTGCAACACTGTTTTCAAACATCTCCCAAGCGATCACCCCTGATGTATTAATACTTATAAATATGTTGTTAAAGTTTAAATGCTATTAGGTTCGTTAAGTTCTGTTACAGTTAAGTATTACAACTAGGTTCTATAAAAGTTAGCTACAACTATGCATAGCTATGTGTGTTATAGCAAGGATTAGGTTCTGTTAAGATTACGTACGTAAACTCATGCATATGCAATCTTTTAATTATCATGTTCATGGTACCATGGTCTTTTTAGTCAAAAGTAGTTGACAACGTCTGTTATTTTAGTCTGCACAACCTGTGTTATGTTTATGTAACTGTCTCTATTACTCGCTCAGATTTAAGTAACCTTCTTAGTTGCTGTTTCTAACAGTTTTCTCATAAGATCTGTGTTGGGGAAATCCCTCCAGTTGGAGCCCTGGCCCTGGCCAAGCCTCAACTCTCCCTGGTTGGACATCTACCAACAGACCCAGGTGTTTCTGCATCCAAATCGTACTTAAGTTGGGTTTGACTTAATAATTGGAATTTATATCAGCTGGATCCCTTTTGGGGTAGACTTGGAGACCCTATCTAGAAGGGCTTTCCATGTCTTCACTGAAACAAGGCAGCTGTTGCAGACCCTGGATGTTAGCATAGTATTCCAGAATTCAGTAAGGTATTACCCTGATCAACAGCCTTCAGAGACGAAGCAATTGAGACTAATTTGCTGAACTATTGGGTAATGAAAAAATCACAAGATCACCTTAGAATGTTTAGCACATAGGTGTTAGAAGTGTTCTTATGTCTAGTTATGTGTGTTTCTTACTGCGCTACCTATGACAAATGGCTGGTAATGCCATAAACAAACTCATACTGATTAAAACAGAAAGGGGGAATTGTAAGGTTGCAAGTATGTGTGTTAAATCATGAAAAAGATACAGATAGTAGTACACTTAAAGTACACCTTTAAG
The DNA here is from genome assembly GCA_034509425.1 of Eopsaltria australis. Taxonomy (NCBI): domain Eukaryota; kingdom Metazoa; phylum Chordata; class Aves; order Passeriformes; family Petroicidae; genus Eopsaltria; species Eopsaltria australis. The sequence continues at coordinate 72,375 of JAVTVJ010001935.1, read as the reverse complement.
AGACTGGTTAACAAGCTTAAGTTTTAAAGACTAGTTAGTGAAATTTGTAAAAATGAAATTGATAGTTTTAGTAATCATTATAATCATAAGTGTATTATTGCCATGTGTAGTTAAGTGTCTGATGAATACAGTAGAAAAAAGTGTAAACCAGGCCTGGATTGCTCAAAGAAAAGTAGGGGGATATGTTGGAGAATATCCTTCTCCAGCTGCACAGACATAAGTGGGTGAGCAATCCAGGCCCCTTAGACGAAAGCTAGGCCTCTGCTCAAGGTTATTCTCAAGACAACTGTGGGAAAGAGAGACATGAAAGCTGAAAACAAGCTGCAGGTGTCCAAAGATTAACTTGTCAGAAGAAACTGTTACTGTTGTTGCCTTCTGATATCAGCTTGGTGTTTTAATTAGAATAGAGAAAGCTCCTGTGGGAAACTTCTGTGGGGAATAACGTTTTGAGAACGGACTGCACTATAAAGAGTGTGCACTTGCTGACAATAAACGAGCTTGATTTATGACTCACATTGGGTCTGCATCTTGCTTCTCTCGCCACCGACAGCCAATGGCCACAGCACAGTGCCTTTTCTTTATGGAAGATTCATGTCTCCTTGCTTCCTGACTCCATGCAGCCATTACAAAGCCAAGTGCAGGCATATCAGGGAGGCTGCCAGACTTGGGTTGAGCACTGCATCTCCATTAAGGCTCTTGCACGTCAGCCTTGTTCTCTCCCAGTGGTTAGGGGAAAGCAGATGGCCTGGCTGATGTTCACTGGAGCGAGCAGCTTTGGCAGTGCCATGGCTGCTTTCCCCACCTGCAGTGGCATGGCAGGGGCAAAGCTTGCTTGGACCTACATCAGCTCAAGCCACAGCTCACACATCAGGTAATAACCTGTAGCCCCCAGGACAGAAGAGGTATCCCATTCTCTACTTTCTGTTTCTGCAAGCAGTAACTTCTGGCAGGGGTAACAACACCTTAAACTGCAGCCACCATATCTCCTGTATCACACCCTCCAGCACCAGAAGAGCAGACCCTATCCCATCATTCTCCAGGGTAGAAAACAGGCTCTTTCCATCCTCCTTCCCTCTCTGTGCATCACTACCCACTTGACTTCTGACTGCAGTTTTTCAGCCTATATTTAGGAATAGGAGAGTGCTGTGCCTGCTTCCTGCCGGTATCTTTTGTGTGCTCTTTCCCATTCTACATGTGCTTGGGAGGATGTCTGGTTGTCTTCTACTTATGACACAACTGGTACAGTTGCACTGGATAATTCCCACTGCGAAGGAAAGTAACACTGCTCTCAGCCCTTGGCAGAGCATTGACACCTACTGCTAATTAGGTTTAAACCTGAGTTTTGCTTTACTTGTGTTGATAGAGTGATGGTTTTTTCAACAGTCCTGTCTGAGTGCCCTGTGCCCAAGACATGCAATGAAGCAGAAGAGGTAAAGTGTAATGGGACACGTTGTTTAGGAACCTGGAGACAGCAGTATTACAAACCTGGGAATTAAAGCAGTCTCAAAGTTGGGTAATTTGTGTGCGTGGAGACTCTGGACCCTCATAGCTGGCTCTAGCTATGCAAAAAAGAGCAGGATCATTTACTGTGTATGTATGTGTGTATTCAGCCTTGAAGAGGAATGCTCTGGTGTTGGAGAATCTCTCATAGGTGGTGATTTCATCCATTTGTTGGTTAATATTTTAGGAGTGATGTGGGTCTCTCTCCTGCTCCCTCCCTCTGCCAGTGGTGTGAGTGGGATCAACTACCTCTGTCCAGTCTGAGGCTGCACCAAATGCAGCTCAGTGCTTTGCTCAAAGCATGGCCAAAGCTGGTTGGACAAAGGTGTACCTCTTTCTCTATTTTGGAGACCATTTCCTCCCACAAAAACCAGGACTAAATGGACTGATCTTATAAATTTGCATGTTGTGGGAGGGAAGGGGTAGGAAGCAAATGCTGTGAAATATTCAGTTGCAGGTGAAGTGTGTTGCGTTGCATATGGAGATGTATTTCACCATGGGACAGAAGTGGAGGGCACAGCCAACCTTGTAGCTTGTAGCCCAAACTACCCGCAAAGACGGATTGATACACTGTGACAAAGGCTTTGATTCAGCACCTGAAGAGTTAGGAGAAGGCCTGCCCTCCTCTGTTTTATCACATACAAATAGGATGAGGAGAACTCCTTGGGCAGGCTTCACAGGGAAAAGCAGCAGTGATGGATCTCAAAATCATAGCTTGTTCTGAAAAAAAGACTGATTATTTTACCCAATACTGGGTACAAAAACACTGGAACAATTCACCACATATTTGTTAAAACTATGCTGAAAGAAGAAATAACTGGCTGTAACAGGTTGTTTTTCTTTCTTGCAAAGGAGAAAGGTGAAGTTCATCTCCTTTGTTTCAAGCTAATCCGTTAGCTTTCTGTCTTTCCTGCTGCGGGAGCTGACTTCACACCTGTGCGGTAAAGGCTGCATGATCTGCTACAGCTCCTATGAGGGCTGACTGCCCTTTTATTAAATCCCATGGGGACATGAAGCAAATTGCCAGAAGGCACTGGTGCTTTGGGAGGAGCAGGGAGGAAGATTGTGTCTGGGCTGCAGTCCTGCCCTTAAACATCATGGCTGTGACTAAGATAATCTAGAGGCAAGGCCATTGCTTCACTTACCGATCCTCTCTCTACCATAAGCTTTTCTGTGGGACCCAGCATCCTATCAAAGAATAGAGTGCAGCTAAATGATGCAGTCCTGGAAAAGTAAGTCCCATGACAGCAGCAGAGGGGAGACAAGGGCACAGCAGTACTTGAGGGTGATAAAACAGCAGCGATGACTGACTACAGGAGCAGTATGGAAAGATCCTGGCAACCTAGGACATAAATACATTTGTGCCTCCACTGACTTAAAGGGGAGGTCTGGCCCTTTCTGTTTATGCCTGTTTGGTGCCAGTTCTGGGAAGATGGGACAATCCTCAGGCTCCTGAGTGTCTTCTCAGTGCAGTGGCAGAGCAGAGGTTGCTCCTGGCACCAGCCATAGATAAATTCATTCCTGAGGACTCTGAAGGACTGAATAAAAGGACCTTCCCATCCCAGGAGGCCACTGACTGAGCAGTAATTTGTGGTAACTGCAGTAATTGTGCCCAGGGAAAATTCTCTTCTCCACAGCTGGGAAGAAGAAGAGGAATGAGGAGTTCTCCGACAGTAAAGACTCAAGGATATCTCCTGAGGCTGGCAGATATACATCTTCTAGTTACAATCACTATCATTGCTAACTCCAAGTGAGAATAATCTTATTTTTTCATTCTACCCCAATGAAACTGCATGGGTTGCTCCTCTACAAACACCATGGTCAACAGCACTGTGCCTTAGTGCCAGGTAAGCTGTGCTTCTGTGCAGTTTCCAGGTGCTAACTCTTGCAAAGTCCTTCAGAGCAAGCTCAAAGAGCAACACAGTCACCCCTCACAGCTCCTGCATCCAGGTATCTTCTCTGCACACAACTTCAGAAAGCCCACCAGCTTCACCTCATCTACTCAAGTCCTAAATGCACATGTGTATCTCTGCAAAAAATATCAAATAGCATCAGGTCAAAATTTAACCCTAGAGCTGCTGTTGCAAGCTGTCCTTCTTTCCTATAGCTGTGGGTAGTGATTGCAGGGTTGCATGGCAGTGCCACTCCTTTTCCTCACTTTGCTCACTTCCTTTGGGAATAGCAGTTGGACAAAGTGTGCACATGATGCTTGCAGAACTGCAGACATCTCTTTTCATGATGGTACTTCTCCAGCCCTTGGCATTTGAAGTCTGCCTGACAGAGCTGGGACCTCATTCCACTCATGCACTGCAGTCCACAGGCCACTGCTATGGCTTGTTTTTTGGCCACTGCTTGGCTAATCTGACTGCTTGATGGCTGCACTATTTTCTTTAAAAAAAAACCCCACAAAACAGCCACATTTAAAGCAATAGCATAGTGACTCTTTTCCTCCCATAAATGGGAATATAAGGACATCTTGTGCACACAGACATCTAGTAAGACTGCAGACCTGGAAAAGTTCCCTGAATCTTCAACAGAAACACAGAGATTTTGTATCAAAATGGCAAAGCTGGTTCATGGTTTAGATGGAGAAATGCAATGCCATCTGCGTGCAGTGGCCACATACTCTACTTGCAGCCATTGGTGTCGTAAGTGTAGAATTTGACCTCACCGTACCAAGCAGCGATGGCTCCTTTCGCGGTAAAGGCAGAAGCTGAGCCACTCCAGAGGTTTTCTCCAGCAGATCCAAATCTGGGGTGAGTTTTCCCTCACTCTTTGAGGTATATATTGTTTAAATAAGCATTTCTTTGTCCAAGCTTTCACAGTCTTTGCCAAATCTGGATCCCAAGTCTGCAAATAAAGACAATGAAACATCACTTTGTTATATTAGCAGTGCAGTAATTCAGAGCCACTTTCAGGAAAAGCTGGGTCTCAACAGTGTAGATGCTTTTGGTTCATCCATTTTCTACTTCTGTTGAGACTTACAGAGCTACATGGTAAATTGGCTTGTAGGTTTTTGTGGAGTTACAGAATGCAGGTGGCAGAGGAGCAGGCCTTGAAAGTCAGAATGAGCTTCTTTCTTTAATCTGGAAAAAACCCTGGGACCCATGCAAATACATCCAGGTCACAAGGGAAGTGGTAGGAGAGCATTGTGGGTTTATGAACTGCTCAACCTGTCAGAGGTGAGAATCACTGGCTGTTACCTTAAAAGGCATTGTTTACCTGTTACCATAAAAGGTAAAAACTGTAAAATAGCCTAGGTGATTGGGGAACACTGTGGTGAACTACATGTGATAGTATTTATGTGATAGTATATAAAGAATTTTCACTGTGCAATAAATGTCTTTGCATACCACCACCTTATGTGAAGTCCATGACCTCTGCTCAATCACCACAGGTTTGTTTCTGATTTGAACTTGAATTGCTGATTAAGCTTGAGGAAATTTTTGGGCGGTGTGTGATCTTGGCTGACTGGTTTGCTGGACACCAGGAGCTGTACATCAGTCAAATACAGTGTTTGTGGAACAATGAGCATTTCAAGGCTGTGCTGGCCATGACAGAACAGTCATGTAAATTAAACTGAATTTACATGAAATCTGGAAAATTAAGGTTATGCTTACCATACCAATAATGCAAGAGTCTTGTGTAGCCTCGTATTTGCCTAAGGCCATGGCTTGCAGGTCAGTTCACAAGCTCACTGGGGTTTTGGGGACAGTTTAAACTCAACCCTTTGGTGAGCATCATTGTGTTTAGTGGTTTGAAACATTAGTGCTGAATTCAGATTTGTGGAATGACTCACTCACTTGCTATTCAATTTTACAGAAAGTGGTTATTTAAGCAATTGAGTTATGTAAATGTCTTCTGTTTGCACTGGAGGTGGTGTCTGCTCCTGCTGGGTTTTCTTGTGCACACACCTTGATTGAGCGATTACAGCATTGTACCTCCTGGTAGATACAGTACCACAACTGTATGCTTGTAATTCTAGTTATACTTTGTGCTATGTAAATTAAGTTGCCCAGCACTGAACTATTTTTTATTGAAGTTTTTTTTAAAATAAACTTTTTATTTGTCCTCTTCTGAATTAATTAAAATAGCTTGCTTCTGCAAATGATGAAAGCACTAAGGAAATAGTTTTGAATGGATCAGAAATGATGAAGGAAAAGGTATATTTCACAATCTACCTTTTTTTAGATTTTTTTTGTTAAAATCTAACAAAGGTAGATTATTAGATTTTATGTCTGTTTTACCTAAGTAACCTTTTTTTGTACCATAGCTAAGTCTGAAACAATGTGTATTGTTTACGCTACCAATTAGTAATTAAAAACCACAAGATTACACCAAAATGCATCTACAGAAATTTGAAAATACTGTTTACAATTCCAGTGCTTCTACTTTTGTAATAGATTTTATCATGTATTGTACTGCTTTCTCCACACTAAATAGTTCCTGGGAGAGGTCGAATTTAAGACTAGGGGTTTTGCAGTGTTTTGAAAGAAACTTAGCATGATTTATTTTCTGTTTTAGATACAATTTATTTGTCTCTTTCTTATGCTGCCTTTTTTTCAGATTTCAGTTCTTTTTCAAAAGGAGAAATTAGGCACAATTTAAAAATATGAATACTGCATTTTTAACACATCCTAACAACATTTTGTTTGTTTAGGGCCAGTAAAGCAATGTAGAAAATTAAGAGTCCAAAGCACCGTGTACTAAAGGTCAGGATGCACAGCTGAGAAGAGCTGAAGTGAAAGATTCACCTAGAAGAGAAACTAAATAGTTTCCTGTCATGTTTGCAATTCAAGTTTGATTACTGCTCAGTTATCCCTCCTGAATGGGGCAATTATCTTTTAGTGTTTGACAACCAGAAATGGAAAATGAACTTTATTTTTTCTAACTTCAGTTGGGGTGCTGCTAATTACGGCTGTGGCTATGTCCTCTTCTGGGGGTGACCATGTGAGATAGTAAGAAAGCAGGGCAAAAAGAAAGAGCTCAGAATTAGGACAATGGTTGTGGTCCACTCGAAAGACAGGCTGTGTTTTGCATGGTAGCTGCAGATATTGCTCTTGAGGTGCCCAGGGAGCAGGTGGGAGGCAGAGCAGCGGGGAACACGATGTCCCCAGGCACTCGATCCTGCTGCACTTGGTGCTTTTTGCCTTTCCCTGTAGGCCCAGCCCCTCGGAACTGCTGCTCTGCTGGCTCAGCCCATGAGAGCCTTGCAGAGAAATGCTCAGAGAAAACTCTCCAGCGCTGTTTGGCAACAGGCTCTGCCCTCGCTGACTCGAGCATGAAAATTGTGCTTAGATGTGCACAAAAAACCACATCTCCGGCTGCCAAGCTGCGTGTGGTGCCTCGCAACAAGGCGGCTTCCCACACAACACACCATCAACGCTCGGCTGAGGGCCGGGATCTTGGGCTTTGAATGACAGATTTCAGTCAGGGCAAAACTGTGCACGTATCCAACTGCATAAAGCCATCTGATAATTACAGCCTTCTTCTCTGCTTTGAAAAGCGGATGGTCTTACGCCCCAGGTTTTTGTGGTTTTTTTCCTGATTTTTTGCATTTGATCACAAAAGCAATCTTTGAGAATCATAAACAGCATCACAATGCTACACATTTGTGTAGAAGTCATGAAGATTCCCTTGCCATGTAGAGCATGTTGCTGGCTGGTGAATCCACTCCAGACCGAAATCTGTTATGGGTTTGCACACATTCCTCAATAAACTTTGGATCCCGATGATCAGGCAATGTCGATGGGTCAAAAGAATCAGAGGAATGACAGAAGAGCAGTAAAACCAGCACACAAATAGAAAATCTGCTTGTCATTGAGAAAGGGAGAAGAAGAGAGATGGTGCAAGCAGGAAGTCAGCACCGTGGATGTAGTGGCATCCTGGGGGACACTCACGGCCCGCAGTTCGTGGTGCTAAAATCGCCGGGACGCCGTGCCTAGATTGCTTTATAGAGCCCTCATGGCCTAAGGGCAGCTGGGCGTGGCCTGGCCCTCACAGCGGGCCGGGCAGGGGCGGGTGCGGTGCCAGCGCTGCATGCGCCGGCGGGAACGGGCTGAGGGCTCTAGGGTCGGACGGGGCGAGCACCTACAAAGTCGAGTGTCCTGTTAGGGACCCTGCTGCCTGTGTCTGTGCTGTTACTCACTCGCTGTGTTACTCACATCGCAATGGAACGTCGCGGGGAAGAGTATCAGTGTCGGTCATGCCCCCGCAGGGCCAGCGCTGAAAGTCGGTTCATTTTTGCGGTTTGTGCACAGGCACCAGGGAAGTTTTCTGCAACCAGTTCCGTCACCGAGCACTTGCTTAAGGCATACACTGCAAATGTCATTAGCCCTTTCCTCGCAGTCATGCTTCTCAACATCTGGTCTTGCAGCTTTAAAAGCAGAGTTTCAGCTGTACGAAGTTATTCTAATTCCACCAGCAGCGTTTTGCTTGGAAGATTTGTTGGCTGGACTTGCCTCAGCCATGGTAATTGAATACGACGTTAGTCACAGGAAACGAGTCATATCTCAAGAACACTGCTATGACAATAAGGAAATTAAGCTACAAGTTCACATTAGAGCTGTAGCAGCCTTGTCTCTTTTTTTCTTCTTTCTTTAATTGTGGTGGGCAAGCATCTCTGTCCTTTAGGCTTGTTACTACTTGTTTGGCCCCTGTAATCCTATTCATAGCAATCACTGTGAATTGCAGAAAAGTTCTGGATAAATTGTCTTCTTATGATGAAAATAGATGCTATTAAGGCTGTTGTTTTTTCTCTTTCTTCTCCTTATATATTTTCCTCCTTTCCACTATGTGGTAGATAGGGACAGGCGGACGGAAGATCTCGCGATGTGACGGAAAGCAGAGAGCAGCATGGAATCTCCCTCCCTTCATTCCTGCATGATAAGAGATCACCCGAAGTATGCAACCCCTCCTGAACCCAGTAGTTTTCCACTCCTTACTAACCCTAGCTATCCCACCGTCCCCTTTCTGACGTAGTGAAGCCCCCTAGACTATTTAACCTCATGAGATAAGATAATAAATGCCATTTGACCATCCACCACATTGGTGTTTGTGCGTCGTGGACCGAGTAGCTCGGGTGAGGCCGGGCTGCCGTGCTGTCATTCTTGAACCAGGTCGCCTGCCTTCATAGCAGGAAGGCAACATAGTGGTGCCGAAACCCGGGAAGAAGAAGAGCTCAGGCTACGGGGTTCACCTGGACAAGACACAGCGGCCAGGGCAGCCAAGCTGACTTCAGGCGGGGGAGACGTCCCCAAAGGACCCACGGTCACCATGGAGACCGTCGCAAAGGTCGTGAGTCTACTTTATAAGCAGTGGGGTATTAAGTGTAAGCTCAAGGATATTTATATTGCTATTGCAAAACTCCTGGAGCTTGGGGCGATTGAGCGTCCACTAGAAATATTACACCCAGAGGTGTGGGAGAAATGTACCAATGTTTTAGCAGAGGACACAAAGTCCTCGGGCAGCAGAAAAAGTCTCAAAGCGTGGGGGAAAGTAGAAACGGCTTTACGCCAAGCGCTGGAACAACAAGAGACTTGGAAAGCTGCACGTGCATGTTTATTAGCTACTCCTAAGCTGGGGGTAGGAGCAATGACACAGACCGACCCCGAGAGCGGTCTATCTGAGAGCGGGGGTTCGCGGGGACCGGGCGCGCTTCCCTCCTCCCCGGACCCGAATCCAAACGCCCCGGGGCCCCCAGAAAACCTCCCGACCCTTCCGCCGAGCCCGCCGGATCCACCCCCTGCCGCAGAAACTTCCCAAACGTCCGCGGTTTCCCCATCCGTCCCTCCGCCGCCGGTTAGCGATCCAACGCTGGAAGCGCAGCAATACGCGCGATCTTTTTGGGAGGGATTGGCAACCGAAGCCAGAGAAACCGAGAGGGCAGCTAGAGAGGGAGCGCGGGTGAACCCCCCTCCCCCGCCCTATGCAGTTCAAAATGGCGCGGGCGACCAAGGAGATGGGCGGGGCCAGGGTTTCACCGGCGGGAACGAACAAAGATTGTGAGTGTTCGCTGCTGCGCATGCGCGGGAAGAGGGAGCTGCAAACGCGCGGGCACGGGAGAGCGGCAGAGAGCGCATGCCCAGTCAAGAGCCGTGCTCAATGCTGTTACCATTTAAAGGAGAGCCCTCCCCTTACGGGAGGCAGGGCAAGTCCAGGGGGCGGGACCGGCACCGCCCCCGGGGGGAGGAGCGGGGCCGGAGCCGCTAGAAAAGGCACGGAATCCCAGAAGTGCTCTGGCAGTCGACTTCCGGCTCTGAGTCCGACAACAGCTCCGCTAGCTCTGCTGAGTTATCGGAAACTGACAGGGACACAGAGTCGGAAAAAGCAGAGCTATCACAATTTGAAACGAAAACGAATAAAGTTTTAAATTACGCCGGAAAGCAATCACAATACAAATTCACGGACTGGGGAAAGATAAAAATAGCTTGTGCAGAATGGGTGCCCTCAGCTACAGTCCATGCTTTCCCGGTGAGAACCACCGGGCAAAACGGAAACCAACAACAAGTATATGACCCAATAAACCCCAAAGATATACAAACGATGGTCAAAGCAATCTCAGAAAAGGGGATGGATTCCATCATTGTTTCTACTCTCATAGATGGCCTTTTTAGCAATGAGAACCTGCTCCCCTTTGATATTATACAAATAGGTCGCATGATTTTTGATGGGGCAGGAATGATTGTTTTTAAACAGGAATGGACAGACAATTGTATGAACCTATTAGCCCAGTCCTCTGGGGCGGGGCAACCACTGCATGGCTCGAGCTTTTCCAGGCTGACAGGGAAACATGATGAGATGATTACACCTCAGCAGCAAGCTGCACAATTGCGAGCTGAGGAAGTCAGGGCCACAACCCGAGCTGCCAGAGAAGCCATTCGTGCTGCATCTTGTGTGGTAGCTAAGCCTTCACCGTGGTCCACCATAAAGCAAACAGAGAGTGAAAGCTTCACATAGTTTGTAGACCGCCTACAGGCAGCAGTAGACGCCTCTACCCTGCCTGCGGCGGCAAAAGGACCCGTTGTAGCAGACTGCTTGTGGCAACAAAGTAACACTATTACCAAAGAAATCTTGCGCTCCGTTCCAATTGGAGCCAGCCTGGCTGATACGATCAAACATGTAGTTAGGGAAGAACAGCTAACCCCTTTTCAGGCTGCCGTACGTGATCTGACTAGTGCAATGGCATGCTTCAAATGTGGACAGGCAGGCCACATCGCAACTTGCTGTCCCCACAAATCCCAGCCTCCCCCGGCAGAGCCTCCATCTCAAGCGTGCGTGTGAGGGCTCTGTTGGGGCTGCGGGAGGAAGGGACACTTCGCTAAGGAATGCAGATCCCGACCCCGGGGAAACGGGAGGGGGAGGGGGCATGCGGGCCGCACCCAGCCTCCTCCCGTTGCGAATGCAAGGCGGCCCATCTATGCCAATCCCCAGTGGGGTGGGGGACCCTCATTCCCTATGCCCCCGCAGGAGACAGCCAGTCCTGCACCCACACAAACGGTGCAAATGCAGAGTTTCACAGCACTGCCAGCAGCACCATTGCACCCACTACAGCCACAAGCCGCACTTGTGCCACAGGGCCAGCAGGGGGTGCCCCAGAGCAGAACCCCTGGGTGGCCCTGGCCATGAAAGTAGGGAAAGAGCCCCTGATAGTGTGGGGGACATGCCGCCTCTATGGCAGTCAGGATCCCCACGTCATAGGGCTTCAGTTTTGGGCAGACACGGGTTCAGACTGTACAATTATTCCCCAAGCATATTGGCCACAACACTGGCAATTTACAGAAGTCCCCCCAGTGAATGGTGTGGGAGGGCCATCCTGGGCATGGAAAAGCACCCAGTTGGTAGCTATAACATTTCACACAAAAAAGGGACCAGAACAGACAGTGGCAATCTACCCCTACATTCTACAGAACTCTCCACCTTTGATAGGAAGGGACATCCTTGCTCTGTTAGGAGTCAGGATGACAAATTTACCATGAGGGCCACTGCAGTTCATCCACCGCTGCCAATTAAATTGACTTGGAAATCATCAGAAATTGTATACGTGGAGCAGTGGCCCCTGTCAGAGCCTCGAATGGCAGCTTTGCTGGAACTGGTTGACCGTGAACTACAAAAGGGTCATATAGAACCCTCCATCAGCCCGTGGAACACCCCTGTATTTGTAATCCCCAAAAAAGCTGGAGACTGGTACTCACAGGGCGAGGGTACGCAGCCGTCAAAAAGGAAGGCAAAATCAAGTAGTGTCCACTGAGGTCAGTAAAGCCAGACCTTCAGAATGAGCAGAATGAGACTAATGAAAACTGTGAGTTTCTGTTTGCAGGACATGCTCGTGGGACACCCCCGTAATGCATACACCCCTGTTCCAGAGGAAAATGACAGACCTCCAAGCCGTCAAGCAGCACCCAAGAGTTCTGTACTGGCGAAACCCAGACGTCAACAGTGTTTTTGTGTGATTTTGCTGTTGGGGCTTGTTACCAGAGGACAAGCCAGTCCAAACCATTACTCTCATCAGCCATTCAGGTGGGTCATGCAACACTTGTCAAATGACAAGGTGCTCAAAGAAACCACCACACCGAATGCCCCATCCTTTGTGATCCGCATTTCTGATCTGTTCCCTAGAAAACCAAAGATAAACCCCTATTCCCCTCATGTTACAAGTATGCATCTATCCTATTGGTGCCCAGCCTCAAACCCAGGGAAGAAGTACTGCAATTATCCGGGGTGGGGATATTGTGGGTACTGGGGCTGTGAAACCATTGTTACAAATGCTGGATCATCAAGACCTGGGTGGGAACCTCAAAAGCCCGATGAATTTTTACAGTTCACCTGGGCTCCAACTGGTTGTAAACAACCTGTCGTCCTTCAGGAAAAATACTATTGAAACTATCATAAAATTCCTAAATCTCGGAGGTGCACTGACTATAACATGACCGTTTTGCAGCCAAATCACCCTAGTTGGGCCACAGGCAGGACGTGGACAGTAGTCATTCAAGGGTCAAAAGAGTGGGTGAATGTGCGAATTATCAAGCTCCAACCCCCTGCATCCCAGGCGGTTGGGCCAAACAAAGTTATTAAAGATGTACTAAAAGGGAAAAACACAACCCACTCCAAAGCCTTGCCCACAAAAGTCACTGATACCCTGATCGGTCATGCAGATGCCTCCCAGATAAGTAGTTTAGCCGAGTCTGACTCTGACCCAGTCTTTCGTATGTTAGAAGCTACCTTTCTTTCCCTGAACGAATCCAACCCGAACCTAACTGATTCCTGCTGGCTTTGCTATGATGTCAAACCCCCCTTCTACGAAGGAGTTGCTTTAAATATCCCCTTCAGTTACTCCACAGCCGACTCCCCTCACCAGTGCAGGTGGGATACTCCCCGCAGAGGAATCACCCTGAGTCAAGTCACGGGTCAAGGCAGATGTTTTGGCAATGCAACCGTAGGAAAGAAAGGCAACATCTGCACCAAAGTTGTCAAGCCCAACAGAAAGAATAAGTGGGTGGTTCCATCTGCATCTGGGATGTGGGCTTGTCAGCGATCTGGAGTGAGTCCTTGTGTGTCTCTTGCCAAATTCAATGATTCCACTGACTTTTGTGTCCAAGTTCTAATTGTTCCTAGGGTCCTGTACCATACAGATGAAGAGATGTACCACCTTCTTGAGAAACCCGACCGGCTCCACAAAAGAGCACTGATAACAGGTGTAACTATTGCAATGCTGCTCGGCCTGGGAACAGCCGGAACGGCCACGGGTGTCTCAGCTCTTGCGACCCGACACCAAGGACTGTCTCAGCTACAAATGACCATCGATGAGGACTTGCAGAGGATCGAGAAATCCATCTCCTTTCTAGAGAAATCAGTTTCTTCACTCTCAGAAGTGGTCTTGCAGAACAGGCGAGGATTGGACCTCTTGTTCATGCAACAAGGAGGCTTGTGTGCCGCCTTGAAAGAGGAATGCTGCTTTTATGCAGACCACACAGGAGTCGTCAGAGACTCCATGGCAATGTTATTTTTAGTTTTTACCTTTGGACCATGCCTGCTGAACAAACTAGTCTCTTTTATCCAGACCCATCTGGAACGGGCCAACATTCTGTTTTTAGAACATCAACAAATGCTGTAATCCAAACTGTAAACACTGCCAATCGCAAGACTTTCTAACTTGCCTTGCGAAATCTACTCAGGTATACCAAACCCCTTTTCCCTTGTCAAGTTACTACCTCGTACCTCACTTCAGTGCATATACCTATGACTACCTCATTCATTTGTGAAAAAAGGGGGGGGGAAGTGTGGTAGATAGGGACAGGCGGACGGAAGATCTCGCGATGTGACGGAAAGCAAAGGGCAGCATGGAATCCTCCCTCCCTTCATTCCTGCATGATAAGAGATCACCCGAAGTATGCAACCCCTCCTAACCCCAGTAGTTTTCCACTCCTTACTAACCCTAGCTATCCCACCGTCCCCTTTCTGACGTAGTGAAGCCCCCTAGACTATTTAACCTCATGAGATAAGATAATAAACGCCATTTGACCATCCACCACATTGGTGTTTGTGTGTCGTGGACCGAGTGGCTCGGGTGAGGCCGGGCTGCCGTGCTGTCGTTCTTGAACCAGGTCGCCTGTCTTCATAGCAGAAGGCAACAGAGGTTAAAATCCATTCTATAGAGAAGACACCTTTTATAGAAATTATTTTTGTCAGAAAGGGATCGTTTAGTACAACAGCTTCTCGAATGAAGGAGAGAAATTCCAATATAATGAGCTATCCTAGAATAACTGCTACTCTGAGTACTTAATTGGAATGTGGGGAACTTAAGAGTGAACTAGTACTTGCAGCTAAGAGCAACAGAGACTTCAACTTGTATTGTGTGCTGTCTCAGGCTGTCGGTGAAACTGGCAACAGGTGTGTCTATGTTTTTGTTTTGCAAGACAGCAAAATACAATTTGAAAGGCATGATTTTAGATCGACATGAAAAATGAATCTCAGTGCTCTGTGTTCAGTATGAAGGGAAATTATGTTTTCCAGGTATTCCTAATAGTCTGCGCTTTGAGATAGGGTAGGTGTGCAACCCTCATAGGTTCACTGTAGTACAAACTTTAGGGCTAGCTTTTGATAGTCCCTACAAATAGAGTCTTGGATTCTGAGGGTCATTATTTTTCTTACTGCTCAGGTAAATATTATTATTGTTAGTAACAATTGGTTTTTCTCACAGATACTGTGAACTTTATGTCCATGAACTAAAGTTAATTGCTAATCCTCCCTCAGCTCCCAAGTACCCATTTAACTTCCTTATTTGTTGCATGACCCCATTAGGAATTCTTGGAATTTGACTGCCAAGGTTGCTATTCTTCTTTTTAGTTTGATTTGGAATGAAAAAAGACCTTTTGTAAATGATACCACATCAATGTTATAATGTTAATATTTTAACCAGGTTTTTGAAAATTAAATACCTGTGGACAGCAAGAAGATTTGGGGCATTTAGTGTAGGTTGTAAAAGAAAAGAATTTTTTTCTAATTTCTCATCCCTTTTTTTTTCCTTTTTTGTGCAACTAGGTTTCCAAATTTAGGCTCTCTAGTCCACATGATTTTTGGTAGTTTGCAAAAATAGATCTTAAAATTATGTTGAAATGATGTGCTTCACCCCAGTGTTCACAATGCTTTTTGTTTGCTTTCCTTCTGATTTGTTGACTTCTAGAAAAGGAATTATATTAAGGCTTTAACATCTAGAATTAGGTGTGTTCTTTACCTCACCATAGTTGAAATGGTTCAGAAAGAAGATAAATGTGAGGTTTAATGCCTTGTTCTTGATGCCGTGACGGTTTTACGTACGTGAGCACACGGTGGCATTGCTCATTACATGTGGAGAACTCTCAAACCTGGGTACCCGAACTCACGTTCTGGAGTCACTAGAGGGTAGCGTTGCCGAGTTTCTCTTTCGGGAGAGCTACAAGGCTGTGTGGCAGGAGAGGAGTTACGGTTTTGTGGTTGCTCACAGATCGTGAAGGATGGTCGAGCACTGCTGGAAATAGGATCCTGCTCAGTTTAGGCTGCGAGGCTGAGATTTATGAGCTGAAAAGTGTAAAAACAAAAATGTTAGCCGTGGTTCTGAACGTTCCCGAATAATTTTTTTTTCAGATTGGGAGGCCAGTTAGGCAAATTGTTACTTTGTGCTTGCCGCAAGCAGCCTTCCCTACAGATTTGCTGCTAGCTGTTTTCAAAAGCCATAGGGCGATAGGTGAAGCTTTGGCTCAAGTCTTTTTTCTTGCCATGTTCTTGCTCAGTTGAGTTTGGAGATCCGTGTGGTATGCAGCCTTGCAAAATAAAGTGAACTGCCTAATCATCATCATGACTGCTATAGTAAAGCTGAGATGAAACAGTTACACCAAATATCAGGGGTTCTTTGGGGTCTGAGCTAGCTCCTTGTGAGCCAGCTGGCTGTTAGTCTTGTTTTGGTTTAAGGGTTGGTTCCCAACCAACAAGGACAATGTGACCTAAAGCCTTGTGAGCAGTGACAGTACAAAGCCTCAGGAACATGGATTATTTTTAATGTATCATTAATAGCTGATGTGGATGCTGTCTAGATTCTTAATGGCTGGAAATCTTTCTGCCATGATGAATATTCAGTCTTTTAGTCTCATGATGTGTAAGAAGTAGCTTTCAATGAGAAGTTTTTGGTTTTTTCCCCTTGTTAATAGTGTCTTAGTCAAGTATGTTGGATAGATACTTCGAGCCACTAATTTTAAATATTTCAGGGGAAATTCAAAGGGAGAACTATGTATTTTAATCCGGATCCCCTAGGTATGTAATAATGTGTCATTCTTTTAGGGCTGGAGACCAAATAGACAGACTACAAACAGTCCTCGCCCACCAGAATAAGTCTGCTTCTATTTCTGATCAGCTTGTTTAATTGTGTGCATTATTAACACAATGCATTTGTAGTGACGTGCAACTTAGTGTTCCATGAAATTTATCATCATAGGTTTGTTTTCTGTGATTTATATTTGGAATAGAATATTTGATGCATTGTTTACTTTGGAATTAAGTTGATTTACGTTTGGCCGAGTGGAGGTGTAATTACAGAATGGGTAAAGATGGAACAGACCACAGTGAATCCTACCCACTGGTCCATCTGGTCCAACCTCCCTGCTCAAGCAGGATCCTCCCAGAGCACTTTGCACAGGATTTCATCCAGACCATTCTTGAGTATTTCCAGAGAGGAAGACTCCACAACTGTTGCTTTCTGGGGGTACCAGGGGTGACCCAGTATGTTGCAGCCTTCCTGGAGGAAGCGTCCCATCAGAGAACGGCTTCTCCAAGGGCCTTGGCAACCCCCTAAGTGACGGGTGATTTCAGCAAGTGTAGCAGCTTCTCTGCTACAAGTGATATCAGCTCTTGTGATTCAGCTCTTTGTGAAATCACCCGAGGCAGACTTGGGGACAGAGAGACGAGGGAGCTGTATGGCAGTTCCACAAGGTAGCTTTATTGTCCAAAAGCTCCTGTGGAGGGAAGCCAGGGACAGGTGCTCCCTGACTAAAGGCTGGGACAGGGGTCTTTATATGGGGAAGGCAGGGCGTGGGGTAAGAACCAGTTAGCCAACTGGGTACAAGGTATTACCATAGAGGAGCAAGGCATGCTGGGGGTGGTTCACCTGGTCACCATGACCAAGAGGTAGGTTTCTTATCTCTGAGTCATTTTGCCCTCTGACTTTTCTCCAAGGGAGTGCAGAGGGCTCTTGAGCCAAGAGCTCACAGCCCTCCACACACAACCTCTCTGGGCAACCTGTTCCACTGCTCAGTCACCTGTGGTGAAGAAGTTCTTTTTGGGTGGAACTTCCCGTGCATCAGTTTCCACCTGTTGCCTCTTGTGCTATTCCTGGGCACCACCAAGAAGAACCTGGCTCCATCCTCTTCAGAGGGTGTCACTCAGAGCTTACATATTTATACATTGTTTTTCTTGAATATTTTTAATGTGTCTGGAAAAGGAGAAAAACAATATTTTAATTATTGACCACTTTTACAGGTATTACAGTAAAAAATACAGAGAAACTAGTGTGAAGTTTTTACAAGCAATGGGAAATTTTGTTTGTGCTTTTAAAATTTAAAACCTTGTTGTGACTTTGGCAGATAAGGAACATCTACTCTTCCAAGGACCATGATTGATAGTTTAGCCAGTTTTGTTTACTGAAATGCCTTAAAGCCAATGTATGTAATTATTTTATATGTGTGTGTGACCATGACCTTTGAGTCTTCTTACCAAAGTAAAAAAATTCCAATTTCTGTGTACTGTCTGTCATTATTTAATAAAAAAAGACTGCAAAATAAGGAGCTCTCTTATTCCAAGAAGTTATAATAGAATTGCTTGGAAATACTGGTGGTGAAATATAAAAGATACGTATTTATGGGGCTCTGCAGCATACCTGGAGTAAAGGCAGAAGGCACAGAGATGCTTTGATGAATTGGAGGTGTTTTCATTTCTTTAAGCAGAACAAAATACTGAGGTATGGTTGTCTTCCACTATGTTAATCTCTTATGAAAACTTCAGAAGGTTTGCATCCCAAGTAGCGATTGTTTCCCTGTTGCCTCTCTGTTGACTGATTATAGAGGAATGTTGACACAGAAGTGCTGTGGAAGACAAGAGAAAGGTAGCCCTGATTTATGATTTTGTTGCAGTAGCTCCTGTTGGGGAGTGAAGAGAAGCCAACGTGGGAGTAGAGAAGGGTCCCTTTTGGCTGCCAGGGTACTCTGCTCCTGGGGAAGAGAAGCTCAGGGGCCACTTGCTGAGCTGAAGCAGGAGGTGCTAATAGAGATTTGCTGGGAAATAGAGAGTTGCAGGGAAATTTTTGTGAAGGACCTAATAATAACTAATAGGCAGTGCTTTTATTGTAGTTAAAAAATAAGGGAATATATTGCTGTTAAAATTGTTTTAACTCCCTGCAGGATGCCATGCCTAAATCTAGGGAGGCTGGGAGATTCTGATGAAGAGGTAATTGTAAATTAATTTTTTCTCAAAAAGTTTTTGGAATTCACATTTTTCAGGAATTTATAAGATTAGCACTCTGAATGTAAAACAATTATGATTGCTTGTCCTTTTTTTCCTGTGATTTTAGGATAGAGACACTTACATACCGTACACTGGAAGTTGTTCTCATAGGTGCCACCTAGATTCATCTTCAGATTGGAGAACGTCATTACAAACTCCATATGCACAGCATCAACATGTCAGTCTGTCACTACAAATATCGTTATAATATACCCCTTTAGCAGTAATTTAGAAAAGCATACATATTTTTTTTCACATAAGTTCTTTTTTTTCTTTTGGTTAAGCTCATGTCTCCAAGTGCTGTGGGTCCAAAATATTTTTAGCAAAGTCCTTTTACTGAGATTCTTTAGAATATTTAGAAAAACCTATTTTATTACATAGCTTAGCTCTTTGTTGATTGATACACTTGCCCTTTTGTTGTACTTATTTTTTAAGAGATATATTAATAGTAGTAATAATAAAGATTAGTAGTAGTAAGTGTATGATTGAAGACAAAACTCACGTTTGCAAACACTAAGTATTATTTCTATGGAAGAATAGTTACTTCTGGTGAAAAGAAAACTTGTGGAGTTATTTGCAGCCATTGCATGGTTTTTTTCATAGGGTTGTTTTCTTTAAAACAGAACTGTGACGTAAACTTTGGAATTATGTCTAATTTGTTGGAGCTCTTTTTATTGTTAAAATTTCCTCATCATGTTAGCATTTTTTCACCTGAATGACTAAGAAACTTAATCACCACTAGTCTTAGGTGCTTTTTAAGGAAAATCAGTAGCCCGGATGCTAACATTCTAGTTTATAGTACAGTGCAGCATTGCTCAGGATCAATATCCACTACAAAAGTTTTAGGAGTTAATTTACTTATTCAGTTATTACACTTCCCTGAGTGCAGGAAAAGAATTGTATCTGAATTAAGTGTGAACAAAATGAATGTGACAGTTTTTTATTTCATCATGATATGTCTTAATTCCTGTTTTCATTTTAACAGGTGCCTAGAAAATTGTGTCAGAACAAAATGGAGGTAAAGTAGTTGAAAAAATACAGACTGACAAAAAGTCTTATCAGTTCAGTACTATGGTATATGGTCTAAACACGTGATGTTTTAACTTCTTTTATGTGACAGGAACTAGCTTATTGGAGAAACTATTAAAAAATACACTGATTGAAAGTCCATTATTTCAAAAATATTTAACTTGTATAAACCTAAGAAATATCCAAATGTGTGTTTTAAAAAAACCCAGGATTTTAACTAGAGAGAAAACCAATTTTAAAATAATTTGTACATAACCTGTGCCCCTTGAAACAAATAATAAAGTAACTTTAAGGGCAGAACTCCAGACTGGCTGGAGTTGAAGGTAAATCTGCCAAGATCACTATTTTGTATGTTTGCCTTTATAACCAAATTGTTTCTCTACTTGAGAAACAATTTCATTTAAGTAAAAACTGAAATGGTAAGTGGTTTTTTTGGTCTTTTAAAAATAATGTACTAAGAATGTAGTAGTTTTTAGAACATGTGCCCAACATAGTTATTTATACATGTCTCAAGATGTAACTACAGATAGGTTGTTTTCCTTTCTACTGCCTTGTAAATGTGCAGTGCAAACATGCTTGAGT
This sequence comes from Eopsaltria australis, assembly GCA_034509425.1. Lineage (NCBI taxonomy): Eukaryota > Metazoa > Chordata > Aves > Passeriformes > Petroicidae > Eopsaltria > Eopsaltria australis. Next base: position 52,239 of record JAVTVJ010001935.1, on the reverse strand, counting down.
TGCTATGGCCTTTTTGGGCCTGGGTGCTTATGATTACACTGCTTGCTTTGCCTTTTTTTTTAAACAAAGTTCGTATATACAACTGTCAAGCTGCAGGAGTGCTAATGGAAGGTTGGTGTGGCTTTGTTTCTCAGGGTCTTTCTCCCTTTCTTTGCTTTCCTCTGCCTCTTGTTGCTTCCTTTCTGCCTTCATTATGTCTTAAATACTGAGTGCTCCATGTATTGGAATGTATCTTCCATTTACTTACCCTTTCTCTCTGTCTCTCTCTCTCTCCTGCTTCCTCTCTCCCTTTTTTGCCTGACTTGCTCCCCATCTTTTTTTTTGTGGAGAAGATTTTCAAGCTGTTTTAAAATATTTTAATGTATTCCTCTGAGCGGCTTTTATTTCTGCATTTCTTCTTTCTGGGGCTCTGACCAAGCTTTCCTTGAGCAAGATAGATTCCAGCTTCTTCAGTAACTGTGTGAGTAAATCTTCCTAAAATAGGTCACTTTTGTAAGAAAAATTTAAATATACTCTTATAATTCAGGAATTAACCAGTGAAGGGTTGTGAATCCTCTTTTGAAGGAGAAAGTTGGCTCTTCAAAAACATAAATCTTTTTGGGTTTTGAGAAATGGTTTTTTAGAGCAAGACTGTAACACTGTTGCAAGACGAGTTGCAAGTGTTGAGTAGAGATGTTAGAGGAGGCCACCTTACTTTTGTTAGCACTGAAGGAATATAACTTAAATACTGAAGGTGTTAGTTACTCAGGGAGACAGAAGAGAATAGAATCTTGGACTTCTGTCATTGCTGCCCTTTCTACTGATGCCAGCCTCTCTTGTGTAGAGCCCTGAAATGGGTGTAAGGTTAGAAAGGTACTTAGCTGTGCAGCTCGTGGTGTTCTAAGGAACTGTGTCCCAGTACTCATCTGCCATACAAGAATATTAGGACTTCTGACCAAAAAACATCCATCCACCCATTTTCAGCCATCCAAAATCAAATGTCAGAATTTCCATTTTAGTGATGTTCTAAGGCAGAACCACTGAATCTGACTTCTTTCTTTAAAACTGATGTAAAACCATTTGCCTGTGTATTTTTTAGATTTTAAAATTGTAGAATTTGAAGAATTCAGTGAAAATTAAGCCTGAATATGCAGTCCTGTTTGCATTTTTACTTAACTTGAAGCATCGTGTCAAGAAGTTTCAGACATTAGACTGGATAGGAATTAAAATAATGCTCTTCTCATTCAATAGACCAGCCAGAGGCTTTTATATTGATTTGTCAAATCTCTAACATTCTGTTTTGGAGCAGAAGACAAGACCAGAAAATCTGCCATCCCCCACAGACAAATCCAAGCTGAAGTATGGTCAGTATGAAGCAGATACGAAGGAAGAATATAAACAGCATCCTCAGAGAATTGCAGAAAAGAAAAAAGACCACCTCCAGTGTCCAGACACTTCAATAAAGGTAGCTGACAAAGTAGAAATCACATTTTAAAATAGCAAATGTACATCACTATTTAATTACCCTGTTTGGAAAGGTTTGCACATGTGTGTAATTAATTTCATGGTTTTATTGTAAAGAAATAAAAATATGTAAATTCAGCTTCTAATGTTGAGGAGGAAATAAACTGTAGGAAGCTTGTTTCAGCTGTTGCAGAGCAAGAAACTGAGGTACTCTGGGAATTTATGTATAGTAGTGTTCTCTGGTAAGGAAAGTAACTGACCCTCCTAGTGCACCTCTAGCTGGAAGATTAGCATGATTGATAAGGAAGAACTTACAGCCTATAAGAAGAGGAGAGACAGCAAGAAGATCTTGGTAAAATGTTATTTTCAAAACCAGAAATTCATTCAAGCTTTTTTATTTTTTAAATGTAGAAGTATTTTAATTAGTACTCTGTAAATTGTGACTGTATATAGGACTTAAAAAAGGAGAAATGAAAGATTTAATCTGTTCCTTAGAGAACTATTAACACTGAAAATGCAAAGGAATATGGAGTTAAAATAATTAAAGATATTATCTGTACTTTTTGCTTTGATGTTGCATAAGATTCAGTACAGTTGGACTGCAAGCTGTATTTATTCTGCCAGGTTTCTTTTGTGTTTTTAAATTAAGTTGCAAAGAAGGGAAGATCAGTGGAGAGAAACTGGAAAACAAAGGGGTGAAAAAACCCAACTTTCACCTTGTTTGGAAGAGATAGCAGAGGAGGGTGGTTGAACAGGGACAGATGCATCATTGTAGGTGTAAGGAAGCAGGAAACCTAAGTAAGCAACAGCTGTGAGGACTGGTTGAATGCTAGATTCTGCTGAAGGTAGATGACCATTTAACAATCTTAATGGAAAGTTAAGTATGCAGATGTTGATGGAACATATTGTGCTCATTGCTTTTCAGAGAAAAGGTTTGTGATGAATAACAATAAGTTTACTGAATTAACATTCAGTAGAATGAAAAGGGAAGGTCTTTCAAAAGAAAGATTGTTTCACATATTGTAGATAGTTTTAAAAGAGCTTTCTCTTCATAATCATGCTTCTAGTGATCAGATAAAGGAGAACCTAAAAAACCTATTAATAAATATTCTGTGAATAAGAGGTGAATGAAAAAACAAGTTGAGGTATTTTGTGGTTTAGTTTTGTGTTTGGTGGCAGATAAGATTTTGTGTTCTGGAGATTTGTTATAGTTTGGTTTTGGTTTTTTTTTTCTTTTCTAATGATTCCACTCTAATGTACTGGTCTGACACTGTCATATCATCTGTTTTTCAAGGAGTGACTCCTTTATATGCACTACTGCAAGCCCACCAAAAGGGTATTTACAGGAGCAGCCAAGTTAATCTGAAAATGAAGAAATAGATGGCAAATGTATACTGGGAGAGAAAAAGCAGGACTGGCTTTTTTTCCTGGTGATTTTGGGCTCCAGAAAGATACTTGCTAAGCCCTAGAAGCATGTGTGTTAATTCTTCTCACAGATTTTAATGTCTATCAGAACAATTTTTTTGTGTTCGATACTATCACTACCTGATTAGATGAATAAGTCAAAAGATTTCAAGAAACTTGTTTTGCTTGATTAGTGGAACTTGTAACAACTTATCATTTCTGGAAAGAAGCTGCTCATGGAGGAGATTGCTAACAAAAACTCTTTCGATTTCTTTGCTATGCTACCTCCTTCCTGTGTTCTGTAAAAGCCTCCTGTGTCCTTTTTTTTCATATTGTCTATGTAGGAAATGATTCCGTAATACCCTGGGACTGGTTTACAAGTCTGTTAGAACCAGTAGCATGCTTTGGCTTTTCCCTATCTAGACCGTATTTAACTTCTTCACTGGTCACAAAGCAGTATCTCTACAGTGAGCTTTGGGCTTTATACCCAACAGCAAATCCTCTGCTGCCACTTGGCTGTTCCTGAGCAGAACAGAAAAAGGATGAGTTCTTGTCTTCTCAGAGATTCTACAGTCTGCCTTCTCTGACTTGCTGCTGTTTTTTCCCAAGGCTTGTAAGAACACAGTGTTTTTGAGATTTTTAAATTTATTGTTTATTTCAGTATGAATGAAAACTGGTAAGTATTCAAAAGATACAAATCTTGCTCTCTAGTCTTTCCTTGTAAGTTCAGTTTCTGTAGAAAGCTAGGCTTAAAAAAATTCTCTTTTAATTAGCATGAAGTGGAAGAAATAGACACTTTAAAAAGTAAAGAAGAAAGAAAGAAAGAGTAGTGCTTTCAAAAAAATTGTTGAGGAAAATGTGTGTAGGTTTTTTTAGGTTGTTTATATTACAATTCATTAAATTTGAGTTATAAAAATGTATTTTTGTGTAGGGTACGCAGCTTGAAGACGGACATAATCATGATTTTGTAATTCTTGATGAGAAAGCTCTCCTGCAATAATGCTATACAAACAAGCCTTATAATATGCAGCACAACATAAGGAAATCAGAAGCTGTAAGTATTTTGACTGGTGTTATGCTGCTAACCACCTAGACATGGAGAATGGCTTCCCAGATGTTCAACAGAAGTTACGCCTTTCAGGGTTTGGGTCTAGTATGTAATTGCACCCATTTAAATCACGTGAGTTTAAACATTTCTTTCAATGGGAGTTGAACTGAGCAATCCAGTGAGCATTTTTAAAATCTTATCCACAGTGCTTGTATTTTATGAAGTAATGTATATAAATGAGAACACAAATTATGAGTAATATATACAGATATATTCATACAGCTAAGAATAACTGAGGTAGTTGAGTGAACCTAAAGATAATGTTACATTCAGTGCCAGAAGTTGGACTTCGATGATCCCTCTGGCTCTCTTCCAACTCATGATATTTTATGATTTTCTCTGATCTGTAGCTTTTAGCTGAGCCTGTATTTAATGGTCTGTGGATTCTGTGATTCCATCAGCTCTGCTGCTAGTATTAGATTGAGTCAGGAACAACTTTGGCTGAGTCTTCAAGCTCCAGGGATGGAGCTTCTACAGCATCTCTAAGCAACATCTTCATGTGACATGCTATTCTGTGTGAAGTTCCCCCTGTTGTCCACACCAATCCTCCCAAGGCTAAGTGTGTAACCTTCACCTCCTGTTATACTGTTGACTACTGTCAAAAAAAGTTTGATTCTCTCTTCTTTGTAACTTCTCTTCAAAATGCCTCATAGCTGCTGATTCTGCAAACTAAACAAACCCAAGCTCCCTTAGCCTCTCCTTTCAATTGCTTTGCCTCTGATCTTCTGTCAGATCCTTCCTGAGGGAAGGAGGGAGCCCTGAAATCTGGAAACTAGTATGGACTCAGTAACATGAAGAGAGGGGAAATAAACCTTTCCTTACATGAATATACCTGTTGGAGTTTGGATTTAGTTTTTTTTTCCTCAGGAATTTTTCTCCCATGGGTTGCTAAGAGACTAATGACTGAGCTAATGGCTGAATACTTAAGAGAACAAAGCACCAAGGCTAGGGCCTTTCTCCTTGGCAGGGTGGGGCAGAATCGCCCTCATGGAAGCGGGGCCTGACAATTAGAGATTTTGGAGACTGAAAAAAGCAAGGGCGGGGGGAGGTCGATCTCTCGCTCAGGACCCTCGGAGCTGGACAGTTGGAGCTGCTGTCTGCTGAACCCACGGCCCCTGAGAAGCCAGCACGGAGCTGCTGGTCTGTCTGCTGTTAGTCTTTTCTCTCTGCCCCATCGGGAGCTGCCTGCCACCAGCCTGCCTCTCCCCTGCTCCTCCTCGCCGCTCCGAGTTTTTTGCTACACTGTAACTGGGCTCCCCCTGCACGCCGGGACCTCTTGCCATCCCAGCTCCCTATGTCCGGGGATCCTGCTGTGGCACCGACACCAGCCGCCCCCCGAGGGTCTGTGAAACAAAGGCTCTCCTCCATCCCTCCGTGCCTCGGGCAGCCGCCATTGCCGTGTGTTACCTGAGCTCACGCCAGAGTGCCCCCTGCAGCCACTGGGGAATCATCACACCCAGAGCGCCCCCTGCAGGCTGTGACTGGAACTGCACCAAAAGAGAAAGGTGCCTGAGGCCAAGCAGGCTGCCACTGGGTTTCTGGTTCTGTTTGTTGGTTAACACCATAGCTGTTGTTATTTGTTAGCTTTGTTTTAGATATTAGTAAAGAACTGTTATTCCTATTCCCATATCTTTGCCTGAGAGCCTCTTGATTTCCAATTTATAATAATTCGGAGGGAGAGGGGTTACAGTTTCCCATTCCAAAGGAGCCTTCTGCCTTCCTTAACAGACACCTGTCTTTCAAACCAAGACAATACCCAATGAACTTCTTTAATTTCTTACGTAGATGTGAATTTTACTCTTTTTGGGACTGAACAATTGGAGTCTTGCCCATCCGAGGCCAGGCCTTGAATTTAGGATGATTTACAGTGATGAAGAACCTTGATTTGATATTGCATGATTCAGTACTTGCATATGCATAGTGATGGCTTTTGTAACTGATTTTTGAAGGTATTGCTGAAAAGGGTTATGCATTCTAACTTTCTCATGGAATAGTGAGCCATGAGAAATTTTATGATTTTTTAAAGTAAGTAGTAAATTTATTTAATTTTATTTGCTCATCACTATTCACAGAATTTTGCATCATTTCAAGCATTTATTTGCTTTCTAGTCTTGTTGAAGTGAATGCAAATGTTGCTCTACTCAGGTTACTGTTAATTTTCATGATAAGAAAATCTTTTGAGAAAGTACTTAAGCTTTTATTTTTAGAATAAATTTAGAAATCTATAGTATCGGCTGAAGATAATGGAAAAATGTTTTGAAGTATCCCTAGAGTAACTACTTAATGCTAAAGCAAGTACAGTGAAAGCCCTGAGAAAGGGAGCAGTGCAGAACCACAAAATAGAAGATATTCTGTAGTTGCCATGCTTTAAAATAAAGCCAGCAGGTGTCTAAGAAAGGTGTTACTGGGACCTTCAGAAGCCCTTTTGTTATTGATTGGCATTCATGGTCAGCACAGGCTGACTCTCTCTTTTGAGGACCATCTCAGGCTCTCCTAGGTCAAGCTTCTGATAGTGGTAGAATACTGGAAAAAATTGTCAGTAGTAACTGCATGTTTATTAATTCCATTGTGTATATGTTGTCTCAGTTGTTGGCATTTCATTTTAAGGTACTTTAAAATTTTGCTTAAGAATACACAATATTAGCATGTCCTTTTACTGTGATCATTACCAAAAAGTCAAATGTTAAAGTAGAACTTCTCTTGATTTTTCTGTAATTTGGGATGAAAGTTCACTAATGGGATTCTGCAGGGCTCCATCTTAGGCCCTGTGCTCTTCAATATCTTCATAAATAATTGTACACAGGACTGGAAGGGATACTGAGCAAGTTCGCAGATGATACAAAAACTGGGAGGAACTGTTGTCTCCCTTGAAGGCAGGGAGACCCTGCAGAGAGACCTTGACAAATCAGAGGGCTGGGCAATCACCAAACACATGAAGTTCAACAAGGGTAGGTGTTGGATTCTGCCCCAGGAACGGGACAACCCTGGGTGTACAGACAGACTGGGGATGGTGGAGAGCAGTGCCACGGGAAAGGGATCTGGGGGTCCTGCTCAGTGACAAGTTGAACGCAAGTCAGCAGTGCCCTGGCAGCCAGGAGGGCCAACCCTGTCCTGGGGTGCATCAGGCACAGCATCACCAGCCGGGCAAGGGAGGGGATTGTCCCACTATGCTCTGCACTGGGGCAGCCTCACCTCAAGTGCTGGGGGCAGTTTTGGGTGCCACAGTATAAGAAAGATATAAAGCTATAAAGAGATATAAAGAGAGTGTCCAAAGGAGGGCAACAGAGATGGTGAAGGGCCTTGAAGGGAAGCCATATGAGGAGCAGGTGAAGTAATTTGGTCTGTTCAGATTGGAGGAGACTTGAAGGGGGACCTCATTGTGGTCTTCAACATCCTCAGGGGAAGAGGAGCGGCAGGTACCAATCTCTTCACTCTTGTGGCCAGTGCCAGGACCCGAGGAAATGGCCTGAAGTTTTGTCAGGAGAGGTTTAGGTTGGATATCAGGAAGAGATTCTTCACCCAGAGGGTGGTTGGGCACTGGAACAGCCTCCCCAGGGCAGTGGTCACAGCACCAAACCTGACAGTTCAGGAAGTGTATGGACAATACTCTTGGGCACATGGTGTGACTCAGGGACAGTCCTGTGCGGCGCCAGGAGTTGGACTCGATGTTCTTTGTAGGTGCCTTCCAGTTCAGTTTGTTCTGTGATTTTGTGATTCACAGTCCATGTGTAATTGCCAATAGATGTCATATATAACCTCTGAAGGAGGTTGGTTTTCTCTGAATGCTCATATTTAGGGAACAACAGTTACTACTTTTTTATCAGTGAGAGCTACTGCAAGTTCAATGTTTGCCTCTGCCCTCTGCATTTTTGTAATTTCATAGTAGAGCTTTTCTCTAAGAGCAGAGTTGAAGATGTTTCATGAAAGATTACATTCTGTGACCTAATATTCAGTTGAAATTTAAGGTGTAAGGTTTTCTTTGGTTTTTTTAAAAATCAGATTCTTTTCAGCATGCTAACTGGTTTGGACCATGGAATATGTTATAACAAATACTGCTCTATACTATCACTGTGTGCTCCTTTACGTCATTCTTTTTAATACATCTGTTGCAAGAGTTAATTGGTAAGGAATCAATAACTCAGAATAAAACACCCTGTAGTTCTGATAGGTACAAAAATGAAACATGAAAGCAAACTAAAAAGCCCCCTATCTCTTATAATTCAGAAATCTTCTAAGGCTTAAAATCAGTTTGGAATAGCCAACAGCTGGTCTGGTGTTGAATTAGTTATTTGGATTTTTTTCAATTTGGCTTTTTTTGGGGGGGCTAGTGCCAATCAGTATTTATTTGATGATTGTGAATTCTACCCATAATATCTCTGTGGAATTAGGAATTATCTCTTACATAAACCCCCTTAGTAACAATAATGTCTATTTTCTCATTAAAAAAAAATTGTTTGGAATAAAAGGCAAATTTAAACGCAGTGAAAAAGTTCAGAAATGTGGAAGACAGAGAGGTGCTGAGGCCTGGTTATTGCTGGTGGCTTCCATACTATCCTGGGCCATCCTCCTGTGCTTTGGTTTCTCTCTGTGTAACAGGTTGTGATCAACACCTGCACACTTTGCAGTGAAGGATATGATTCAGTGTTACTCTAATAAAAATTATAAGAAGATCATGTTAAATCCCCTTTCCCCTTTAGGATGACATTTCCTGAAAGGTTTTTCAGATTGACCTGTCTCAGCAGAAAATTATTGTGGCATGCAGGAAAGAAAAATCTTGCAACTGAGACCTAAGTCTTAAAAGAATTTTTTTGACTAAATATTGCTGGAGGTAAAGTTTTATTCTCTTAGTTGGAAACTGTGTCAACTGTAAAACCTGGAATAATGTGAGTCTCCTCAGGCTCTATTGTACGTACAGAATGTATTGGAAACAATACAGAAATAAGGATTTTGTCTGTCAACCTAAATACTAGAATTCTCATATTCATTACAACTAATATGCATAGACAAATCGAGTGTGTAGCAGAGAATATTATATGTCTACTTTTTATGCAAATAGAACTCTATTAAAAATGTAAAAAAAATATTAATTGTGGCATGGGTAAGTTTGTGAGCTCTGAATGCTGTCTTAAAGGGTAATTTATTATTTGAAGTGCATGCTATTATACATTTCATTTGTTCTCAGCCAGTTTTTCATTGCAGGAGGATGTTGCTGCAGAGAGGAGAAAACAGGCTGTTGTAGAACAAGTTATGGTGGATCAATTATGTAGGTAAATGAATTTATAATGTAAAATTTCAATTTTCCCTACAGAAGAATTTAGATCTGTTAGTGTTTGGCTTTTCTAGCTTAAGAGGTGTTTTGGTAATCTTGTTCCAAATCTTATGAAGTCTTATGCAGTAGTATTATTTGCAAAAATTCTTTAAGTGAAAAGTCTTTTTAATGCAACTTAACATATCAGTTTAAAGTGCTATGTGTATGTTATTTTTTTTCTGGAAATAATTTTTCATTTTCTACTTGAACCTATTTTAAGGTCTTTACAATAGCACTAGCACTCGAAAATAACCCTCTTGCACCTCAAGAAAACGGATGGATACCTGATGATATAAATTACACGTCCTCAATATTTATTGTCCTTTCTAAAAATCTTAGCTTTTTTAATATTTATTAATCCTTTATTAATACTGACACAACACCTTTCAGGCATAAAGGAGTATTATACCAATGCTGGGCATGTAGGGAAAAAAGTCACTATTATAAATTGAGTTGATCCAGGTTGTACAGTAAGATCTCCTGCCATCATTGCTGTCTCTTTAGCTTCAAGAAGGCATCGCTTCTGTGCAGAAAGATCCCTCTATTTTAAGCATGCTTTAATAATTCAGGGTTTTATTCAAGCTGTCTGGTTATGACAATATAAGAAGATGCAAGCTAGTTTGATATAGTTTCATGTTACTTTACACTTGCTAAAAATTATCTGTGGGTACGCCTAGATTATTTTGCATTCTGTGCATCATTTACAATCTCTGGAGTCATCTGCACTGGTGTTCCAGCCCACCAAATTCTAAGATTTTGAGGCTGAAATGTTGCTGCACTTCACCATTTCAGTTTTTCTTTGTTTCTGTTACAATGGCAGTTTAAATGACCTATATTTTTAAAATTATTGTTTAAAAGTCTATTAACACTTCTACACTATTTAAAAGCTGAGATGACATGGTTGCCTGAGGGAAACAAGATTGTCATGAAACACAATGTTAAATTCCAATTTTAATCCTCATTTAGCAGGATTAAAATTATGGAACTATACAGGGTAGAAACCCCCAGTTTTCAAATAAGTGCTTGGCCTGTGTCATATCCCTTTAAAGGTTATTACAGAGGTGAACTTAAAAATACGCTGGTTATGTTGAAGTGTTTCAGTACTACTGATATTGCATTAAACCTACAGCTTTATGCATCTTGGATCATGGATGCCCATTCTGTGTTTAACCTCCTTCTGCTGCTTTGATTTGTTTTTTCTATGTATTCCTTCTCCTACTCTGAACCCTTCTGTTGATAATGTCAAAACAATATTCAGTAGTGCTGCAGCTGCATCAGGATGAAGTTTTAATTTAAAAAATCTCTCTGTTTATGTTCCAAATATAACTCTGCCAGTACTTCCAAACAAATTGGTATCAGGTATCAGGATGTTAATCGGAAAAGATTAGTTCAAAACTGCTGCATGAAAAAAAACTATTAAAGGAAATACAAAGGTGCTTTGAATATTTTTTTTAAGTAGAGCAAATCTTGCAGTTAAATCAGTGTAACTGATGTGTACAAAGATGGATCTGTATAGATCAGAGAGCAAGTTTAGAAAACTATAATAGTCATGCAAAATTTTTTTCCCTTCTGATAACCATTTCAATAGCATAACAAGCATCTCATTTATTTTTAAAGAATATCTTCTTTTATTTACTTGTTGAACTGATACAGAGAATATAAAAATGTTCAAAACCCAGTTCAACTGTTTTTTTTCTGCTTGTTGGGACTTTGAGATCCTCTCAGCTGTGTAGTCAGGACTTTGAGGGAGGAAGTGCCAATGTATTTGTTGGATGACAGATTGAATGGGGCTCTGAGCAACCTGGTCTAGTGAAAGGTGTCCTGCCCACAGCATGGGGGTTAGAACTAGATGGTCTTTAAGGTCCCTTCCAACCTAGACTATTCTATGATTCTGAGGTGATGTCACTGGCCAGTGCTAGAAACTGATATTGTTAGCGTAGAAACACATAATCAGCAAAATGGTTAAATGTAGGTGTGTCCTGGGTTGACTGTATGATGCTTGTATCCCCAATCGTCTGTCCTGCTTATGCCGGGTATTAAGTTCTGTAGCTTTAAGTTAGGCCCAGAGAGAGAGAGAGTGAAGAGGGTGAAGGGGGGAGAGAAAAGGCACACAGTTTGTCTACAGGAGTTACACCTTACTCCCCCGGAAATTCCTTCAGAGACTGCGCTCGAAGCGGAGACAGAAAAAATAGAGAGAAGCTCTCTGTGTGCTCTTGGAGTTCGCAGCTGGGTGCTGTCGGAAATCTCTCGGCTTTTGCAGAGAGAGAGAGACTTTATTTCTTTTACTGGTTTATTTCTTCTGGGACTGGTCAGCATCTCTGTGGTCCAAGACATCAGGACAATCCCCCGGGGGCCCCCCGACTCCGCAGCCGGGCCTGGCCATTGGCCCCAGCCTCTGGAGGGACTGAGGCTGACACAGCCGCACCCACAGAAGGACTCTCTGGATCCACCATCTCTTCAGAGAAAGGAGAGGTTTCATTGTTTTATATCATTCAATTTTTGTTTCCAAACTTGTGAATATTCTGCTTATTAAATAAATAGTTTTTTCCACTTTTTCTCTAAGGAAATCTTTTCCCGAACCAGTTTGGGGGAGGAGTGGCTGAAATTGGCTTGTCTAGAGGAGACCCCCTTGGAGGTCTCCTCCTAACATTTGCCCTAAACTAGGACAAACATTTTGGCGCCCAACGCGTGGCTCGAGAAAGTGGAAAAAACTTGTACTGATTGCATTTTGGTCGTGCTGACGCTGTATTGGGATAAAGCAGTCAGTAGCCATGTTGCCTGAGTTCATAGTGTCCCTCTGCGTAGGGGTAGCCATGTCTCTCTCGTCCCTAGGCTTGTTTGAGGTGTTTATCGCTTACTGGTCCCTAGGTTTGTTTTCCTATCCACAGATAGCTCCAGTATTGTCCTTGGCACAGAGTTTTTACAGTAGAGGGGCACGGATTAAAATTGTTATTTTGCTGGGCATGGTGATAAAGATTTATAGAGAGGTAGCAAAGGTACTGGGGATTGTTCAAAATATGTATGGTTTGTTTCTCCATCCTGCCCTGCGTCCTAGTTTCAGTAGCATGTTTTGGGGGTTCGTTAGTAATGGCACCCAGTTTGTTGGAGGAGGGGAGGGTGAGGCCTCCCAGCCTTTTCTTCCCTTCTTCTCCTTTCAATCTGTTACATCATTTTTTGAGAATGTTCAGTTTTCCCTGGATGCCAAAGATACCACCCTTCTGATATTTCAGATATTTCAGCTGGTGGGTTTCCTCTATACGGCTTACAACTTTTCCAGAATCAGGGCTGATATGTCCAGAGGGACTGAGGAGACACCCGACCCAGTAATGGGCCCAGTTGTGGAAAATCCTGAGTGGTGTGGGGAATGGGAGGATATGGGCCAGATCTTGAAGGAATTCTCAGAACCCATAGCTTGGGACTTTCCACGTGACCAAATACAGAATCCAGCTGAGGTGGCAAAATATCTGAAAGAGAAGTGTAATGATGGTTCTAAGGAGGAAAGGATCATTGCAATAAGCTGGGCCCTGGCATATGCTTATCACACGCTGCTAGATACTGTAGGGCAGTAGATAGAGGCAGGGGGGCAGGAAGATGAATCAGTAGCCAGCCCAGCCACTCAGGCTGCAGTAGGCACCCCAGCCACTCAGGCTGCAGTAGCCACCCCAGCCACTCAGGCTGCAGTAGTCACCCCAGTCACTCAGGCTGCAGTAGATACCCCAGTCACTCAGGCTACAGTAGTCACCCCAGTCACTCAGGCTGCAGTAAATACCCCAGTCACTCAGGCTGCAGTAGACACTCCAGTCACTCAGGCTGCAGTAGATACCTCAGTTGCTCAGGCCGCAGCTAGACCAGCCAGTGAGCCCAGGCCAGTAGCTAAAACAGACAGTGAGCCTAAGCCACTGGCAGTCGCTGCTGCGGGACAGAAGCGCAAAACCAAAACTGATCGACCAGTGGATGATGATGATGATGATGGCGATGGCGGGGGAGGACCCTCAGGGGCAGCAACTGACTCAAGAGCAGAAGACACTATTGAGTCTTTTTCCCTGAAGGATCTTCGTGGCCTAAGAAAGGATTACACTCGACGACCTGATGAATCTATAATTAGTTGGTTAGTCCGTCTTTGGGATGCCGCAGGCGATGTTGCAATTCTAGACGGTACTGAAGCGAGGCATTTAGGACAGCTGTCACATGAACCGGCTATTGACCAGGAAACGGTAAAGGGGGCTCACCCTAAGAGTCTCTAGTCACAAGTCTTGGGAGCTGTGGCATGCAGATATCTGTGTACAGACGATCTCTATATGCAGCAGACTCAGTGGAAGACAATAGAACAAGGGATCCAACGCTTGAGAGAAATGGCCGTGGCAGAGATTGTTTTCTCAGAGGATCCAAATACACCTAGTAATCCAGACTTGGTAATATGTACACCCATAATGTGGCGAAGACTTATACGACTTGGGCCACAAGAACATTCTAAGACTCTAAGAATAATGAAGCGGGATGATGGAGAGGAGACTGTGCTTGATATGGCGAAGAAACTCCGAGCGTATGCAGATGCCGTGCATGGCCCAACACATGCAAGAATTGCAGCTGTGGAAGAACGTCTACAGAAAATGGAAGATAAGATGGAAGAGAATCAAAAGAGACTGAGAAAGGACCTTCTCCAAATCTCAGCAGTACAGTTCAGAGGTCCTGTTACCAAACGTAGACGTCCCCCAGACAAGGAGAGAAGGTACCCCTCACGACGTGATCTGTGGTTTTTCCTGTATGATTGTGGGGAAAACATGAGAAGGTGGGATGGAAAACCCACTCCTGCTCTGGCACAATGAGTACGTGAATTGAAGGAGGCTAAGACTCAGAAAGGAAGTTCTACCAGAAAGGAAGCAGCTCCAGTTGCCCACAGCCGATCTGCCAGATATGATGATGATGATGATGACGACATGTTCTATCCCCTTGAAGGAACCTCCAAGATGTACACCCAGGGAAAGAAGGATAACCAGGCTTAGAGAGGCCCTGCCTCCAGCCAGGTGGAGGCTAGGGAAAACCGTGTTTTTTGGACTGTGTGGATTCGTTGGCCTGGCACATCAGAACCACAAAAATATGAGGCTTTGGTTGACACTGGTGCACAGTGCACATTAATCCCATCAAGACATGTGGGGGCAGAATCTGTCTCTATCTCTGGCGTGACTGGGGGATCACAGGATTTGACTTTGGTGGAAGCTGAGGTGAGCCTGACTGGAAATGAGTGGAAGAAACATTCTATTGTGACTGGCCCAGAGGCCCCATGCATTTTGGGCATAGATTTCCTCTGAAATGGCTATTTCAAAGACCCAAAAGGACTCAGGTGGGCTTTTGGGATAGCTGCTGTGGAGACAGGGGGCATTAAGCAATTGAATACCTTGCCTGGACTATCAGAGAACCCATCTGCAGTTGGGCTTCTGAAGGGAGAAGAGCAACATGTGCCGATTGCCACTTCGACAGTGCATCGCCGACAGTACAGAACAACTCGAGATGCTGTGATTCCCATCCACAAGCTGATTCGTGAGCTGGAGAGCCAAGGGGTGGTCAGCAAAACCCACTCACCCTTCAACAGCCCCATCTGGCCTGTGCGCAAGTCTGAAGGGGAATGGAGATTGACTGTAGACTATCGTGCCTTGAATTAAGTGACTCCACCATTGAGTGCTGCTGTGCCAGACATGCTGGAGCTCCAGTACGAGCTGGAGTCCAAGGCAGCAAAGTGGTATGCCACTGTTGACATTGCAAATGCATTTTTCTCCATCCCTTTGGCAGCAGAATGCAGGCCCCAGTTTGCCTTTACCTGGAGGGGTGTGCAGTACACATGGAATCGGCTGCCCCAGGGGTGGAAGCACAGCCCCACGATCTACCATGGACTGATCCAGGCTGCACTGGAAAAGGGTGAGGCTCCAGAACATCTCCAGTACATTGATGACATCATTGTGTGGGGGAACACGACAGCAGAAGTGTTTGAGAAAGGGAAAAAAATTATCCAGATTCTCCTAAAAGCCGGTTTTGCCATCAAGAAGAGCAAGGTTAAGGGACCTGCTCGAGAGATCCAGTTCCTAGAGATAAAATGGGAAGATGGACGGCCTCAGATTCCCACTGAGATTATCAACAAGATTACAGCAATATCTCCACCAACCAGCAAGAAGGAAACACAAGCTTTCCTAGGCGCCATAGGCTTTTGGAGAATGCATATTCCCGAGTACAGCCAGATTGTGAGCCCTCTTTATCTGGTTACCCGCAAGAAGAACACTTTCCAGTGAGGCCCTGAACAGCAGCAAGCCTTCACCCAGATCAAAAAGGAAATTGCTCATGCGGTGGCGCTTGGCCCAGTCAGGACAGGACCAGATGTGAAAAACGTGCTCTACTCTGCAGCCGGGAGCCATGGTCTGTCATGGAGCCTTTGGCAGAAAATGCCTGGGGAGGCTCGGGGTCGACCACTAGGATTCTGGAGTCGAGGTTATAGAGGGTCCAAAGCCAACTACACCCC
Organism: Eopsaltria australis; assembly: GCA_034509425.1. Classification (NCBI taxonomy): domain Eukaryota; kingdom Metazoa; phylum Chordata; class Aves; order Passeriformes; family Petroicidae; genus Eopsaltria; species Eopsaltria australis. The sequence goes on along the minus strand of JAVTVJ010001935.1, from coordinate 36,468 downwards.
CACAGAGAAGGAAATCTTGGCCGCCTATGAAGGAGTTCAAGCCGCCTCGGAGGTAATTGGCACGGAAGCACAACTCCTCCTGGCACCCCGACTACCGGTGCTGGGGTGGATGTTCAAAGCAAAGGTTCCCTCTATCCACCACGCCACCAGTGCTACATGGAGCAAGTGGATTGCTCTCATAACACAACGCGCCCGCATTAGAAAATTGAATCGCCCTGGGATTTTGGAGATAATTACAAATTGGCCTGAAGGCGAAAACTTTGGTCTCACTGATGAAGAGGAACAAGAGCAAGTGACACAGGCTGAGGAAGCTCCACGTACAATCAACTGCCAGCAGAAGAAGCATGCTGCGCTCTTTTTACGGATGGTTCTTGCCGTATCGTAGGGATGAACCGAAAATGGAAAGCAGCTGTGTGGAGCCCTACACAACAGGTTGCAGAAGCTACAGAAGGAGACGGTGGATCAAGTCAACTCGCTGAGCTCAAAGCCGTTCAGCTGGCCCTGGACATTGCTGAGAGAGAGAAGTGGCCAAAACTCTACCTTTACACTGATTCATGGATGGTAGCCAATGCTCTGTGGGGATGGCTGGAGAAGTGGAAGAAGGCCAATTGGCAACGTAGGGGAAAACCAATCTGGGCTGCTGAAGAGTGGAAAGACATTGCTGCCCGAGTAGAGAAGCTACCTGTGAAAGTCCGCCATGTAGATGCCCATATCCCTAAGAATCGGGCTAACGAAGAACACCAGAACAACAAGCAGGTAGATCAGGCTGCAAAGATAGAGGTGTCAAAGATAGACTTAGATTGGCAACACAAGGGAGAGTTGTTCCTAGCCCGATGGGCCCATGATGCCTCAGGTCATCAAGGTAGAGATGCTACCTATAAATGGGCACGAGACCGAGGGGTGGACCTAACCATGGACAGCATCTCCCAGGTGATCCATGATTGTGAGACCTGTGCTGCAATTAAGCAGGCAAAGCGAGTGAGACCCCTATGGTATGGTGGATGGTGGTCCAAATATAAGTATGGAGAGGCTTGGCAGATTGATTACATCACACTGCCTCAAACCCGCCAAGGCAAGCGCTATGTTCTCACAATGGTGGAAGCCACAACAGGGTGGTTGGAGACCTACCCTGTGCCTCATGCCACTGCCCGGAACACCATCCTGGGCCTCGAAAAACAGGTTCTTTGGAGACATGGTACCCCTGAGAGAATTGAGTCAGACAATGGGACTCATTTCAAGAACAGCCTTATAAACACCTGGGCTAGGGAACCTGGCATCGAGTGGGTGTACCATATCCCCTACCACGCACCAGCTTCAGGCAAAGTGGAGAGGTGCAATGGACTGTTAAAAACCACCTTGAAAGCATTGGGTGGGGGATCTTTCAAAAATTGGGAACAGCATTTAGCAAAGGCCACCTGGTTAGTTAACACTCGAGGCTCTACCAATCGAGCAGGGCCTGCCCAATCCAAATCCCTGCACACAGTAGATGGAGACAAGGTCCCAGTGGTTCATGTTAGAGGTCTGTTAGGGAAGACTGTTTGGGTCAATTCTGCCTCCAATACAGACAAACCCATCTGTGGGGTTGTCTTTGCTCAGGGACCAGGTTACACATGGTGGATAATGCAGAAAGATGGAACAACATGATGTGTACCCCAGGAAGATCTGATTATTGGGTGAGAACCATGTTTAAATATCACCATTTGCTGGATTTTACTGCAATTTTATATATATATAGCTATATACTGGATATATGTGTACCTATATATGTGTATAATGTATGTGTGTTTAGAATCAGAATATATTAGTTTTAGTAGTGAGTTGACGATATGGGGATAAGGGGTGGAATGTCCTAGGTTGACTGTATGATGCTTGTATCCCCAATCGTCTGTCCTGCTTATGCCGGGTATTAAGTTCTGTAGCTTTAAGTTAGGCCCAGAGAGAGAGAGAGTGAAGAGGGTGAAGGGGGGAGAGAAAACGCACACAGTTTGTCTACAGGAGTTACACCTTACTCCCCCGGAAATTCCTTCAGAGACTGCGCTCGAAGCGGAGACAGAAAAAATAGAGATAAGCTCTCTGTGTGCTCTTGGAGTTCGCAGCTGGGTGCTCTCGGAAATCTCTCGGCTTTTGCAGAGAGAGAGAGACTTTATTTCTTTTACTGGTTTATTTCTTCTGGGACTGGTCAGCATCTCTGTGGTCCAAGACATCAGGACAATCCCCCGGGGGCCCCCCGACTCTGCAGCCGGGCCTGGCCATCGGCCCCAGCCTCTGGAGGGACTGAGGCTGACACAGCCGCACCCACAGAAGGACTCTCTGGATCCACCATCTCTTCAGAGAAAGGAGAGGTTTCATTGTTTTATATCATTCAATTTTTGTTTCCAAACTTGTGAATATTCTGCTTATTAAATAAATAGTTTTTTCCACTTTTTCTCTAAGGAAATCTTTTCCCGAACCGGTTTGGGGGAGGAGTGGCTGAAATTGGCTTGTCTAGAGGAGACCCCCTTGGAGGTCTCCTCCTAACATTTGCCCTAAACTAGGACAAGGTGCTTTTATTGAAGGGCCCTGGGAGCTCGGGGTTCAAACCCAAAGAAAGCTCCGACATGGATTCGAAAATGGATACATTTTATACTTGTTCCCTACATAACCATCATATGATCATCAGTTAATCATTAATTCAACATTCCTCTATTGGATATAGTTTTTTCACTCAAGCATGAGTTTCAGCTTCAATACTGTTTTTATTGCATATATTGTTTTTATCCAAGCATAAGTTTCAGCCCGTGTGGTAGTTTGAAAGCAAATCAGTGAGAGACTCAAAGTCAGAACTACAATTTAATAGAAGAATTAAAATAAATGCAATAGTACCAAAACACTGACAGAGTCAGAATACAACCTGACACCCTGTCGGAAAGGGTATTGTTAGTAGTCCACTTAGAAGGTGGTTGCAGTCCTCTGGGAGTGATAGATGTGGTTCTGTTGAAGCAGTGATCCTGTGAAAGGTGTAGTTCTCCTCTGAAGGTTCAGTGGTGGTGTAGAAGGGTCTGGTCTTCCTCTGGGAATCCAGTGGAAAAGCTGACTTCTGGTGTTTCAAATTCTAGTTTATATCCAGATAGGGATGCATTGGTCCCTCACCCTGGGCGGAGCATCTCACAATGGGATGATGGAGTTTATCAGTGGGACTCAATGGCCCATTAACTGCAGCCATTAGGGATGAGCAAGGCAAAGTGCCCCACCTGGCTCCAACAGCTGGCCCATTAGAAAAAATGTCCCAGAGCCATCAGGGATGAGCCAGGAACACTGCCCCACCCGGCCCCAACATCCCATGACGATGGTGATAGAATACATACCATTGTAACCTAAGACAGCTCGTCGCCCTGATTTTTGCAGTGTGCTGTGTTTATACTTTGTAGTAAAAGTTCTCATAGATTTTGTGTAAACGTAGTCCATGTTTATGTAACCAGCCAAAGATTGTTTTGTACTTTTGGTATTGTTTTTCATTCCTTTTTCTATGGCGGAGAAGGTGGATGGACTGTGTCCATGACCTATGGAATTGGAGAGGTGGTAACCTCATTGTCCAATCCATGATTGTCTATGTAAAGATATATAAATGAAAGAATAAAGAGAGGCAGGGCTCTTCTTCTTCTCTCTGGCCTGACCTTGGTGGCACTGACCTGCTGAGAGTTGCCTGATTCTTTCGTGTCTGACTGTGCGACATCTGGTGGCCCGTACGGGGAATTGTGACAAAACTGAGGTAAAACTCAGATAACAAATTTAAAAATTAATTATGGGAGTTTCTCAGAGGCCCCCAAACGATGCTTTGGCGTTGGAAGTTCTCGACATATTCTTATAAAGCGAGAATGTGGATCTATGCAGGTCAGATTTAGAGGAATTATATTTTTGGACTAAGGAAATCGGTTTTATCCCTGACAATTGCAACGTCCTTTCTAAATCGAAGTGGACGCTTGTTGGAAGGGCATTGAGAAGTGTGCTATCAGAGATATATAGTCAAACGATGGCTATGTTTCTAGTATCTTGGAGACAGGTGAATTCTGTTATCCAAAGCCAAGAAAGTTTGTCAGGCAATATTACCCCTGCCAGCTCGCTCGGAGAATTCTCTGAGCTGTATGAGGGGGAGGGGAATCAAGAGCTCAGCTCACAGCCAGCGTCTGAGCCCACCCTCCCAGCCGAGAGAGTGAAGGCGGGGGGTGGCTCCCCCCCAGGGAGCACTTGGCTCGATAGCCCACCGATCTTGAAGGACTAGCATATGTCAGAGGAACGATCGGCTTTGGAAAGTCCCGGGGAACCGGCGTGCATGGGTTCACCCCTCCCCGACCCCGGGGAGCCGGCGCGGACGGCTTCTCTGGCCCCCCGTGCGGCGGGGGAGGTGGGGTGGCAAGAAATGCCTGCTCCCTGCGCTGTCCCGGTGCTGGGCGAAAAGGGGGAGTGGAAAGCCAGTGCTGTGGTAACAGCGGAATGTCCAAATTGTGGCGTTCTTGTTATTTACCCCCTCTCGCGCAGGGGCGGGAGAAGCGCCGCGATTCCCGCTCTGCCGGGAATCTGTGGACGCAGCGGCGCGCTGGTGCGGTAGTGATGATGCGGGCACCGAGCCTGGATCCAGGGAGTCCAAAATGGGGAACACAGAAAGAACCGCCGGAACCATGGCTCCAGCTCCAGCCGCTGTAGAAGCCGCGTCCGGATCGAGGCGGGCAGATCCTGCGCTTGGGGTCCGTGCTATCCGCAGGACCCTGATGGGCGTGGTTTCTGCCCCTCCCACTCCCGGCCGGGCCGCACAGCCCCGCCCACCCCCATCCGGGTTCTTCCCCTTGGCGCGGGACTGCTCAGCCGCGTCGGAGGAGTCTCCGTGCCCAGCAGCCCGGTTCCCCCCCCGCGCTGGGCCGGGGGGAAGGAGGCCAAGCCCCGCCTCGCCCTGCGGCTATGGCGGCGGCACCTGCCGCCGCGGCCCGTCGACTTCAGGCTTGTGCCAGCAGATCTCGGAGTCCTGTTGCAGCTGAAGTCCCTGTGATAAGCAAGGGACAGGACACAGCAGGTGCTGCAGAATCACTGCAAGGGTTGCAGGCTTTTCCTGTTCACCTCCATGGTGGTCAAAATAGCTACGAGGGTTTATCATGGAAATCCTTGATGGAAGTTAGGCAGCAGGTTGGAAAACATGGGCTAGGCTCCAAAGAAGTCATGCAGCTCATAAGAGTTTTTCATGGTGCTTTGCTAGTGCCAGCTGATGTCAGGAGTTTGGCTCGTCTTCTCTTTCAGCCTTGTGGAATATGATATCTTTGAATCAAAGTGGCATCAGATTGCAGCTAGGACAGTAGCATACAATGCTACATTGGACCAGCAGGATCCCAGACGTGGGGTTGGAATGGATCTCCTGCTGGGAATTGGTAATTTTGAGGATCCTAAGAAACAGGTTGCTGTGAATCGTGCTGTGCTTGACCAATGCCGAGACACAGGCATGGCAGCATTGATTCAAACCATTGAGATGGCTGCTCCTACAGAGCAATTTGTAGATGTAACACAGAAGAATGATGAGTCCTTCTTGCAGTTTACAAATAGGCTCACTGCTTCTGTTGAGAAGCAGGTGGAGAACCCAACTGCAAGAGAGCTGTTAATTAAGCAACTTGCAAGGACTCGTTGTTCTCGTGAGTGTCAGACCCTTATTGAAGCACTCCCTGGGGATCCTTCTATAATGCAGATGGCTGAAGCCTGTAAAAATGTAGGCACTGCCAGTCGTAAGGTGGTTGCCGTGGCTGCTGCCCCGCTGTCAGCCTGGTCAGGGCCGTAAGGCGGGCAGTGGAAGCAGGTGAGTGCTCAAGGCAGGAAGAAACCAAGAAAGAAGGTGCAGAAAGGCAGGATTGTCATGTTTCTCTGTCCAAAGTGTGGAAAACCGAACCACACTGCAATGGACTGCAAGGCTGCAGTTTCTGGTAAGGGTCAACCTTCATCGAGCTTGGGAAATGGGTGGCAGAGCACGCAGGGGAGACGTGCTCAGACACAAATGTCTCTCCAGACCCCGGTGCCGATGGAGGTTTGCTGGGCCGGCTCGCAGCCAGCACCAGCGGCTCAGCAGGTGTGGATGTCTGCACAGCAGCAACAGTAGTCTTAGACTCGTGCGCAGTGCACAAGGTCCCTTTAGATGCTTTTGGTCCTTTGGGCGGTGGCATGAGTTCTTTCCTCATGGGAGATCTAGCGCCACCGTTCAGGGTATCATTGTGCATCTGGGACTCATTGATGCAGATTATACAGGACGCATCTTTGCCATGGTCTCCACACCCACCCCCCTGGTCATGATTCCTGAAAAGACACGAATTGCTCAACTTGTCCCTTTTAAGTCTTCTGTTCGCAGGACAGAATCAAGGTCACGAGGAGACGGCTGCTTTGGTTCCACTGGGCCGCCTCAGGTTCACTGGACTGCTGTCATGACCGAACAACGTCCTGAGATGCGATGCACCCTGTCCATCTCTGATGCTACGCCGCCAGAGATCTCTCTCCACGTGCTTCTTGACTGCGGTGCGGACGTCACAATCCTCTCTCTAGCCGCTTGGCCTCCGCAGTGGCTATTGGACCCGGTGGGGGCATCTGTCGCGGGATTGGGAGGGACGAAGCCCTGCTACGTGAGCCAGAAGCCTGTGGTGATAACGAACTCAGAGGGACAGACAGCCGTGATTAGGCCTCATGTTACTGAAACTGCTCTTAACCTCTGGGGGAGGGATGTCATGGCTGCGTGGGGGGTGCGCATTGGGACGGATTTTCACTTGGGGCCACTGCGTTGAAGGGCGCAGTGTGTCTTACGCCTTCTATACGGTGGCTATCGGACATACCAATCTGTCAAGAACAGTGGCCCCTCCCTGAAGATAAACTAGAAGCCCTTCACAAGTTGGTTCAGGAGCAATTGGACCAGGGTCATCTGGAACCTTCTACCAGTCCCTGGAACACTCCTGTTTTCTGCATCAAAAAGAAGTCTGGGAACTGGAGGTTATTACAAGACCTCCGGAAGGTTTATACTGTGGAGGGCATGGGGATGCTGCGGGCTGGAATGCCGTCACCCACCATGCTTCCAGCAGATTGGCTGATCCTCATCGTGGATCTGAAGGATTGTTTCTTTTCAATTCCTTTGCATCCCGATGACAGGCCGACATTTGCTTTCACGGTGCCAGCAATTAACAATGCTGGTCCTGCACAGAGATATCAATGGAGAAATCCTCCTCAAGGGATGCGGAATTCGCCGGTCCTAGCCCAAATGTATGTGGCCAGAGCCTTATCTGGAGTTCGCAGGCAGTTTCCTGATGCTCAGATTTATCATTATATGGATGACATATTGGTGGCTGTGTCCACCCAGGATGAGCTGCTGAGGATCCAGCCTCACTTGCTCGATGCTCTGCATTCGCATGGGCTTCAGGTGGCTCCAGAGAAGGTTCAGCAACAACCTCCTTGGAAATATTTGGGGGTCAAAATTCTGGAATGTACTGTTCAACACCAAGAGGTGCAATTTGTGCATTTGGTGAAGACACTGAATGATGCCCAGAAATTGGTGGGTGTTATCGTTTGGTTACGTCCATATTTGGGACTGACCACGGCGCAATTGTCTCCTTTGTTTGATTTGTTGAAGGGAGACCCTGATTTAAAGTCGCCTCACATATTGACCCCTGAGGCACGTCAGGTGCTGGAGGAGGTGCAGCGAGCTGTTTCTGCTCGACAGGTTTATCGTATTGATCCCTCCATTGATGTCACTGTGTTCATCACCACTCCAGATTTGCATCCCACAGGTATCATTGGCCAATGGAGTGACAAATGGTCTGATTCTTTGCATGTGCTCGAATGGGTCTTTTTGCCCCATCAGCCACAGAAGACTGCAACTGCATTGTTCGAGCTGATCTCTCGCTTGATAGTCAAATGCCGGCAACAGTGTTTGCAATTGATGGGTGCAGACCCCGCAAAGATTGTACTACCAGTACAGCGGGAAGACTTTGACTGGAGCTTGTCATGGAGTAATTGCTGTTAAAAATTCCCGGTGTAGAAAGAGGAAGTGGAGTCAGAAATGAGGTAGCCAGCATGAAACACCGCCTACATAAAAACTCATAAAACCAAGAGAACACCTGAAGAAGCTCTCTTTCAGGGTTCCGGTTCGCTGAGAAGGGACGTCGCTCTCCTCCCCTCCACGCCAGCTGTGTAAGGTCTCCCCAAGCCACATGGCCTGGGGCTGCCAACCCGCATGGTGTGTGGGGGAGGGGGAGGGGGAGGGGGAGGGGGAGATGAGAGAGAGAGAATTCAAGCTATTTCATCCTGCTGCTCTTGGCCAAGGAACTTTGCCGGCTCCATTTTCCATGCCTGGGCCAAGCCGGTCCCCTCTCCGTGGCGCGGCCCAGCGGGAAGTGGTTTTGGAGTTGGGCCCTGTGGACTTCGAGCGCGCCCCACCCGGTTAGCTCCTCAGTGAACTCAGCACGAGAGAGAGAGAGGAGCTCAGACCGGGCTCTAGCTGGGCGGCCCGGCAGAGAGAGAGAGAGAGAGCTCAGACTGGGCTCCTCTCACGCAGGTCAGACGTGAATCTTGCCAGGCGTCCCTCCCCCCCCGGGCGGCCCAGCGCAAAAAAGAAGCCTGGACCAGCTCCTTGCAACACGGGTGCAGTCCCGCCGACTCCTCACGACTAAAACACAGCTTAGATGGGGGGGCAGCGCAGACGGCATCTTTTTTTTTCTAGTTCAAGCACAAACTTATAACATTCAAACCACGCGGGCGAAAGCCACGTGACCAGCCCCCAGCCGAAAGACAAATTAACTGTTCCTTTTCTGATATCAAAATGAGACTTTGGGGGCATTCATTTCTCTCTTCCACACAGAAAGAGCACAGGAATGAAGGCACTTACGAAAGGTACAGCATAGAGACTTTAAGTTAATGAATATAACTAAGATTATTTTCAAAGAAGGAAGAGATGAGGAGTGCTTTAATGCTGAAAGTTCTTTTGTAAAAACATGTTGATAAAGTTGGCTGTAATATACCCTGTAATATATGAATAATGATCTAAAAGAGGTGAGAAAAAGGGAATGTAATGTTCTAAGTTGTAAGCAGTGGACTGAGACTTTTGTATATAAGATTTATCTTCCTCGCCCCAGGAAACAGTAGAAGAAGACTTGTGTTGCTGATGATGTAGTTAGGGGATGTTGTTGTCACTGTAATAGAAACATTCGCTCTCAAAAAAGAACACCTCAATGACCATCATATGTCCATTGGTAGTAGCCCTGGGAAAGCTACTGAAATGGGAAGGGGTCTGGAAAAGCAAATGTCTCCCTTCAAGGAGAGGGTTGCTTGCTGAAAAGCTAATAACCATGGAAACTGTGTTTCCTATGGGAGTCAACATGATAAAACAAAAGAAAGCTTCTCTCTCTACATAAATTAAAAAAACTGTTTTGTTCTAGAGGTGGTGGATTAACTATAAGTTGAAGTGTTACCTTTTGTATAGTCAGTAGGAAAGAAACTGGAAAAGGTGGGGAGGGGAAAAGAGTGTTCTAAAGTGTTTGGTATTGATGCATGATTATTATTCCTATTTTAAGTCTGTTAATAAAATTCTTTGTTTGTGCTCCTTAAAGTATAAGCCTGCTTTGCCTACTATTAATCCTTATCTCACAACAAAATCAAATAATCTTGACTACAAAATTAATGTTTATACCTAATTTTGATCCCCAAACCTCATAACCGCAACAGAGCTTCAAAAACAGTGTTTCGCTGCAAAGTGCTCTAGAAAAATTTTCAGGGCACATCACATATCATCTGCCCAGCCACCAGTTGCTACAACTGGCAAAACACACAGAGATTTCTCTGAGAACCAAACACAGTCAGGAGCCAGTGCAAGGACCCACAGTCTTTACTGACAGTTCGGGCAGAACTGGGAAGGCCATTGTTACTTGGAGGGATGGATCTGAGTGGCAGGTTCTGGAAGGCCATGAGGTTGGATCAGCCCAGTTGGTTGAACTGAAGGTTGCTCTTATGGCGTTTGAAAGGTTTTCCCAGCAACCTTTAAATCTGGTCACGGATTCCGCCTATGTGGCTGACATAGCAAAGCGGTTGCGTTATTCCGTTTTGAAGAAGGTTGGCAATGCTGATCTGTTTCATTTGCTGAAGGCCCTGTGGTGTGTCATTCAGGAACGGGTTCATCCCTACTATGTTCTGCATGTAAGGAGTCATACCAATTTGCCAGGGTTCATAGCGGAAGGTAACGTGAGGGCTGACAAGTTGTCTAACCTGGCATGGGTAGCACCTCAGCCTGATACACTCGCACAGGCCAAAGCATCACATGGGTTTTTCCATCAGAACGCACATACGCTGCAGAAGCAGTTTCAGTTGACACCAACTGAGGCCCGTGACATTGTCGAGTCGTGTGACGACTGTCACGCGCTTGCTGCGCCTTTGCCGGAGGGGGTAAACCCCAGGGGCCTTAGGGCCTTGGAGATTTGGCAGAGAGACTGTCGTGGGTTGACCCCGGCCAGGTGCCAGGTGCCCACTCAGTCACTCTATCACTCCCTCTCCCACTGGGAGAGGGGAGAGGATAATATAGAAAAAAGACTATCAAGGTAAGAAAAGGCAGTTTTATTAGGCGGGGAAAAAATAGAACAAGCAAGTTGAGAGTTGCGCGCACAAGAGCAGAGGGGAAAACAATCAATCTCTACTTCCCATCAGTAGCGATGTCCGGACACTTTCTGGGAAGCAGGGCTTCAGCACGCGTGACGGTTGTTCCAGGAGGCAAACATGAACCAGCCCTGAGTGCCTCCTCCTCTCTTCCTTCCCTTATATATCTGAGCTGATGTCATATGGTATGGAATATCCCTTTGGCTGACTGGGGTCAGCTGGCCTGCTGGTGTCCCCTCCCAGGATCTTGCCCACCCCCATCCCCTTCAGTGGGGGAAGGAATGTCAGAGGGACAGCACAGCTTGGCAGTAGCCAAAACACTGCTCTGTTATCAACGCCAGCTACCAAAGCAAAGCACAGCACTGTAAGGGCTGTAAGCTTTACCCCAGTCAGACCCAATACACTGACGTAACCCAAGTTGCCGAATTTGGCCGGCTCAAGTATGTGCATGTCACGGTGGACACCTTCTCCTCTGCCATGTGGGCTTCTGCTCACAGCGGAGAGAAGGGTCACGATGTCATTGCCCACTGGAGGCAGGCCTTTGCCGTTCTAGGCATACCTTCTACTGAGAAGACCGACAATGGTCCTGCTTACGTCTCAAAAGAGGTGAGGTGGTTCCTGCAGTTGTGGGGTGTGTCACACAAGTTTGGTATTCCTCATTCTCTGACTGGTCAAGCTATTGTAGAGCATGCTTATGGTACTCTGAAGGCAGGAGCTTCAAAAACAAAAACGGGGAATGCAGGGTGAAACCCCGCACAGTTGGTTGGCAAAAGCTTTGTACACCATCAATCGCCTTACGGTACTGCAGAACTCCAATAATCCTGTCATTTTGAACCATCACCTCTCGTTGCAGGCTTCGGACGAGGCACAGCAGCCTCGAGCGAAGGTTCGGGTGAGAAATTTAGTCACCAAACAGTGGGAAGGTCCCTATGACCTTATCGCTTCGGGGCGTGGGTATGCTTGTGTATCCACAGATACTGGGGTGCGCTGGGTACCTGCAAAGTGTGTCCGTCCTGACCTGCGACTGCAGAGGCAAAATCCGGCCGACAGGCAGGGTAGAAGCCGTGACCAGAATGAAAGTGTCCAAGTGGGTGGAACATCGAGTGAGGACTCAGATGTAGATGATGTGAGTGTTCACTCCGATGGTTCCTCCACAAGCAGAGAATGAACGTTGTTCATTTTTCTTTTTTCTTTTTTCTTTTTTTAAGGAAAGAGGGTGAGATGTCGCCTTGGATTTTTGCAGTGTGCTGTGTTTATACTTTGTGTTAAAAGTTCTCATCGATTTTGTGTAAACATAGTCCATGTTTTTCTAACTGGCCAAGGATTGTTTTGTATCTTTGGTATTGTTTTTCATTCCTTTTCCTAAGGCGGAGAAGGGTGATAGACTGTGTTCATGACCTGTGGAATTGGAGAGGTGGTAACCTCATTGTCCAATCCATGATTGTCTATGTGGAGATATATAAATGAAGGAATGGAGAGAGGCTGGACTCTTCTTTCTGTCCGGCCTTGGTTGGTTCTGACCTGCTGAGAGTTGCCTGATTCTTTCGTGTCCGACCGTGCGACAAGCCCCCCTTTCCTACTACCCCTGTAACATTTCTCATGATTGTTGCGATTGAATTATTATTCTTACTTATATTTACTAAGTAATCATCTCATTAATTTTGTTATAAGCAATCATCTCAGCAAAGTACACAGGTGCGGGTTCTCATAATTATAACAAAGACAACACATACCTATTCCCAACTCTCCCTTAAGGCCTACCGTTCCTACGACCTACTAAACTACCACGACCCCAAAATCATTTTGACCCCTATGCTATCAATATCACTGATATTGGAGGGAGCCATGGTTAAAGAATATCAGTGATGGAATATTTACAGAAATAATGGAAATTATGAAAAACACCACAAACCTTCATAATTCTATGATTTACTTTAATATGAAGATATATAAAATATATGTTGAATAATATGTATATGCATGTAACATTACTACATTGCAGTGCACTGCCAGAATTATTGCATATGTTTGATTTTGAGAGATAGATTTAAGAATTTGTATAACACAAACAAAAAATTAAGCCCACAAATTTATGCAAGCTTAATGGATAACTCGGAGATTGTATTACTGTATTATTCTTGGGTGTTTGTTTTCCGGTGTAAGAATATCTAACACCTGAAATTCAGCCATACTGATAGTCAGAGGGTTTCTCCCTGCTCTTTGTGGTCAGAGCTGTTATAAGTGATCCAGAGCAGTCCACACGTTCTGATACTTGCAAGGAAGTTCAGGGACTTCTGGGAGCCGGGAGAGCACCAATGTGTTTTAGAAAAAAGATGCTCCATGAAACGAAGTAAGATTATAAAAATAAATTCTCTGCTGTATATGTTTTGGTTTTTTAGCTCTGTGAAATCTGTTTGCCTTTCCAGATGTTTTATTTTTGTCTTGGATCCACCAGCTTCATGTGAGGCCTTTTTTGTAGCTTTCCTGTGCCTGTTATTGCCTAGTGAGATAATAGGGACCTCTTTATGTGAATTCTCTGTGTATTATGATTGATTCATAGAATTTATAAAAACAGGGATAACGTTGTTAAGTGTATATTGATATTATTCATCACAAGGTTTTGCCAGCCTTTTCCAAGTTGTTGGATGCTTGCAACCCTGTCATATCCTTTTTGAGATTCCTATCCTGAGGTGCATAAATTGCATAAATATGCATCTGTAAATGCTAATGTAGATCTTCACAATATAATCATGCTTTTCTTTCATGTTTTGATTTCTGCTGCAATAGTTAACCCTACTGGCATTTAAATGACATTCCTGGACTGTCAGCATTGAACAAGTAGCTCCAAGGACTTAAAAAAACCTGAGGAAACACTGTGATCCATAAAATGAAATGAATCTTCAGGTCTGCATTTTGTTCTGCTAATTTTTCTCAACATTCAGGCAAGCGTTTCTGTTTTGTGCATTTTAACATCCTGCTCTAAAGTCTTTCTCATCAAATGTCATCTTTGTATTCTTAAAAAAAGAAGAAAGACAACAAAACCAGTATCAATTTCTTACATCCATCACCTAGACAAATCTCCGTTTCTGGAGCTAGTAACAGGGCCAATATAAAATATTTAGATGGGTAAAAAAGCCGCAACCTGGGTATTTTTGCAAGAGAACGCATTGATTCATGGAAGTATGTTGAGGGGTAGAGATTTAATTCTTTATATAAGTGTATGCAAACAAAATTTTCCATTCATATCTATGCTCTCTGTGAATGTACTCCCATGTTATATAATAACAGAACACTTTACAGCTCTGAGCTGCTTTCTAATTCAACTACAAAGGATCATCTCCTCAGCCACTTGACAAGGATACAGTATTTCATGTTTTTGCTGTTTGGAAATGGTTGATTTTTATGTAACATTTATCTGTGAGCATATAGGTGTCATTAACATGCTGCATTATTTTCACAGAATAAGGACCAAATCAGGAATAACTGAGAACATGCTCTCCAACAAGCTACGCTTTGATAGTAGGATTATATCGAGGTAATCACAAATTTTGCAAAGCTTTTCAATGCTCTGAATTTGTGAATGATGATTACTCTCTTGAATTAATTAATTGCACTGAATGTTTCTGCTCCCTATGTTGAAGAAAAAAAGTACATGTGGGTGTCCATGTATAGTACAAATTTTGACATGGCTAATGGAGAGTGGCTTTACAGTCCCATTGTTCAATGTGAAGATCTGTAAGCAATGTTATGTTACCACCATACCCATAGCTCTACTCAGGACAGTTACCACAGGGGCTGTGTAAAATAGTTTTTTTAGCTGTTGCAGTTCAGTTGATTAAAATTATTTTAGCCTCATCTTAGATGTGGCAGCTACTATAAGTAGTAATGGCTTTGCAACCTCTTCATAGCTCCTTATGTATTAAATTTTAGAACATCTTTGAAACTGTTCTGATTTGAGTAGTGGCAGCATAATATGTTTTCAGTTCTGAAAGTGATGCTTTTCTGCAGCTGTGAGCTGTATGCTTGTTAGACACAGTTGAGTATTTATATACCTCAATGAATGCAATAGTCCTGGTGTGTGTAATCCTTTAGTTAAACAGTGAAAATTATATTGGCATACTAAAACATGAAGCCTTGAGAGGTGTTTTTAGCATTATGAAGAATGAAATATTGAATTAAAATTTGTGACCAAATCTACAAGTTGAATTTCATAGGGGGTTAGAGAAAATAGTCAAAGAGCTCTGTAAAAAAATAAATTGTACAACATGGAACATTGGAAATGAAATGCATACTGAGAGCAGCCTTCAGGAGAACTTGAGGGTGCTGGTGGATGAGAAGCTCAACATGATCTGTCAGTGTGAGCTTGCACCCAGGAAAACAACCATGTCCTGGGCTGCACCAAAGGAAACATGGCCAGCAGGGCGAGGGAGGGGATTCTGCTGCTCCCCCGTCAGACCCCACCTGCAGTGCTGTGTCCACCTCTGGGGTCCCCAGCATGAGAAGCACCTGTTAGAGTGATCCACAGGAAGGTCACAAAGATGATCAGAGGGATGGAGAACCTCTGTTATGAAGATAGGCTGAGAGTTGAATTGTCCACTCAGGAGAAGGGAAGGCTCCAGGGAGACCCTCTTGCAGCCTTGCAGCGCCTACAGGAGGGCTGCAGGAAAGCTGGAGAGGGACTTTTTACAAGGGTGTGTAGTGATAGGACAAGAGGGAATGGCTTCAAACTAAAAGCAGGCAGGTTTAGATTAGGTATTAGGAAGAAATTCTTTACTGTGAGGGTGGTGAGGCTCTGGAACAGGTTGCACAGAGAAGCTGTGGATGCCCCATGCCTGCAAGTGCTCAAGTCCAGGCTGGATGGGGCTCTGAGCAAAATGGTCTAATGAAAGGTGTCCTGACCCATGCCAGGGGTTTTCGAACTAGATGATCTTCAAGGTCCCTTCCAACTCAAACCATTCTGATTCCAAGATAAATGTTACTTATGTTTGGGTTGAATTGGATTTATATGGATGAAAAACATAAAGGTACTGTCGTGGGTTGACCCCAGCTAGGTGCCAGGTGCCCACTCAGTCACTCTATCACTCCCTCTCCCACCAGGAGAGGGGAGAAAATAATATTGAAAAAGACTATCAGGGTAAGATAAGGCAGGTTTATTACAGCGGGAAAAAATAGAACAAGCAAGCAGAGAGTTGCGCACGCAAGGGCTGAGGAGAAACAAAATCAACCTCTACTTCCCATGAGTAGCGATGTCCGGTCACTTTCTGGGAAGCAGGGCTTCAGCACGCATGACGGTTGTTCAAGAAGGCAAACATGGACCAGTCCTGAGTGCCTCCTCCTCTTTCTCTCTTCCTTCCCTTATATATCTGAGCTGATGTCATATGGTATGGAATATCCCTTTGGCTGACTGGGGTCAGCTGGCCTGCTGGTGTCCCCTCCCAGGATCTGGCCCCCCCATCCCCTTCAGTGGGGGAAGGAATGTCAGAAGGACAGCACAGCTTGGCAGTAACCAAAACACTGGTCTGTTATCAACGCCAGCTACCAAAGCAAAACACAGCACTGTAAGGGCTGTGAGCTTTACCCCAGTCAGACCCAATACAATTTCCACCCCTTATTCCATACCATTTGCATCATGCTCAGAAATCCTTTCCTACTCACACATGCAATTTAAGCTACATCCTTAAACCATCCCCATAACATTAACTACTATCTCCTGTCCTCTCGCATCCTTCCACGTGGTCTCCATTTCCAGCAGAATGTGGGGTCAGAGCAGGAGGAATAGTAAACTTGATGGTCGAGGACTGGCACCATCCCTGTTCCCTGTGGCCTTTTTCTTGCCCCTTGCTGAAATTCGTTCTTCGTCAGCTCATGTCCCTTCTGATACTTTACATCCTGCAACATACAACTTCCAACATACATTATTCTTACCCCAAGGTTAAATCACCTTGAGGTACGCATCGTGTCTCCCCATCCTCCCACATTACCCACCAAGTGCACCCAGGTCCTTGGGCAAAGACAATCCCACGAATGGGTTTGCCCTTCCCCATGGGGGACACAACCCACACTGACTTTCCCAGCCACTTTCCTATGTGTAGTGCAGGAACCTTGTCTCCTATAGCTCGCTGGTTTTTCTGTCCAGCCTGGCGTTGCCACGACAGATTCCAGCTGGCTATATTTCCAGGAGTGCCCCTATCCCAAGGCACTCTGGCAGCGTCTCAGAGACACTTAGCCAGAGAAACTGCAGCCTGCGTTGTGGTGCAGGAACGGTCCAGTTTAGCTATCAGCTGAAGATGAATAACGAGAGGGCCCTTGGAATGCCTTTAATTCTGAGTGGATTTATTGCAGAGTCTTCACACAGAGGAGAGGCAGGGTCCAAGAGCTGAGGGGCCCTCAGACATGGCCTTAAGGGTTACCATGTATCACCAATCACCAGGGGGTTTGGGGGAGTATAGGGAAGGCCTAAGGGTATTTGGTCCTATGGGATAGGGAAGGAAAGGGGCTCAGGAGATAACAGGGAATAGAACAAAGGCTCTTAGGAGGAGGGAGGAGATGATGGACACTAGCAGTGGCTACTCGGGTTTGTCCTGGGTTAAACCATGGTCACTTCACTTTCCAGGAGTTTCCTATCTCCTTGGAACTTTCTCCACCAGTTATCTTTCTCCTTTTCTAAGTCTTCTCCCCCTGGGGTCTCTAAGGACACATCCACAGCAGCTACATCTCCCCCTCCACATTGTCTAAGTTTATTTGCGGACCAGCTGGGTTAAACAGATCCCCTAGTAATGACTAGCCGCAGTGGCTTCTGCCAAATTCACAATCCCAAATCTTCCAGTGTCCATTGCCTAATGCCGTAATATTTTAACAGTCCATTTAATATCTTCAACCTTCCCAGAAGCCTCTGGTGATAAGGAATTAGATAATCCACTCTGAATGCCATGCCTCTTTGCCCAGAGTTAATAGTTATTTCGAAAATGTCCCATTTTCTGACTCAATTCATCTGGCTTCCATGTCGCCACAAAATGGTGTCTTTCAAGACCTGAAAGTGTGTTCCGAGCAGTGGCGTGGTTTACTGGGTAGGTTTCCAGCCAGCCAGTTGTGGCCTCCACCATGGTGAGGATGTAAATCTTGCCTTGGAGTGCTCATGGCAATGGCCCAATGTAATCAATTTGCCAGGCTTCACCATACTGGAATCCCAGCATTGCAGCAGCCATGCAGGGATCCTCTCACTTGACTCGCGGCTGTAATCCTTTCGCAAGTCTCGAAGTTCGGATGGGGTCAGGGACCAAGTAACTTCGGTCTCCTGTTTCATCTGCCTCACTCCCTTCGATTCCTTTGCTGAGGGAACTGCCTCTTGATCTAGCCCCATCTCTTCTTCTTCTTCTTCTTCTCTTACTAATCGGCCTGAGACTTGCCTTGTCCATTTTTTTTTTTTCACTACTGGGGCAATTACTGTAGTTGTTGTGGTTTGGGTTCCTATCTCAGTGTCCTCGTTTGAAGGGCAGGTGTCTGTTAAGGAAGGCAGGAGCCTCCCTTAGAATGGGAAACTGTAACTCCTCTCCCTCCGAATTATTATATATTTGAAATCAAGAGGCTCTCAGGCAAAGATATGGGAATAGGAATAACAGTTCTTTACTAATACCTAAAACAAGGATAACAAATAACAACAACTATAACAACAACTATAATGTTAACCAACAAACAGAACCAGAAACCCAGTGGCAGCCTCCTTGGCTTCAGTCACCTTTTCCCTTTGGTGCAGTTTCAGTCACAGCCTGCAGGGGGCGCTCTGGGTGTGATGATACCCCAGTGGCTGCAGGGGCGCTCTGGGTGTGGTGATTCCCCGGCGGCTGCAGGGGGCGCTCTGGCGTGAGCTCAGGTAGCACACGGCAAATGGCAGCTGCCCGAGGCACGGAGGGATGGAGGAGAGCCTTTTTTCTACAGACCCTCGGGGGGAGGGGGCAGCTGGTGTCGGTGCCACAGCAGGATCCCTGGACACAGGGAGCTGGGACGGTAAGAGGTCCCGACGTGCAGGGAAAAACCCCGCTACAATGTAGCGAAGAAACTCGGAGCGGCGAGGAGGAGCAGGGGGAGAGACAGGCTGGTGGCAGGCAGCTCCCAATGGGGCAGAGGGCAGAGACTCACAGCAGACAGACCGGCAGCTCCGTGCTGGCTTCTCAGGAGGCCGTGGGTTCAGCAGACAGCAGCTCTGACCGTCCAGCTCCGAGGGTCCCGAGCAAGAGAAGAGTGACCTCCCCCCTGCCCTTGCTTTTCAGTCTCTCCAAATCTCTCGTTGTCAAGCCCTGCTTGTATGAGGGGCAATTCTGCTGCACCCTGCCACGGAGAAAGGCTCTAGCCTTGTGCTTTGTTTCTCTTAAGTACTCGGCAATTAGCTCAGTCATTTGTGTCTTAGCAACCCATGGAAGAAAAAATTCCTGAGGAAAAGAACTAAATCCAGCCTTCAACACTCAGACATGGTTGTTATGGTTTGTATCCCTGCCTCAGCCACAGTTGTAGTTTGTGTCCCTGTCTCAGCTATAATGTCCTCAGACATAGTTTGAGTTCCTGCCTCAACTACAGTCCTCTGAGAATATTGAACAGAGGCCCAGTAGGCCCAGGCCAGCCCCCACTACAGGGCGAGAAGCTGCTCGCATTCCTGAGAGTAAACGAGACACCCTTCTGTCAGCCGACGGGCCAGTTTGTTAGGGTTATTTACCTCTTCAGGAGTAAACTCCCAGGCAACGGGAGGTGATAACTGCCCTAGGAACCCGCCCAAATCCCTCCATATACCTTTCCACCCAGGAACTGGGTACCTCAGGGCAGATTTTAACAGCTCCTCACCCAAAGGTCGTTTCCTTCTGTACCAGGGAGATGACAATTTCCATGAATTCCATAAGGTAACAACAGTGTTGGCTAATATTATTAATTATATCAGGAAGCTTATGTAAGGGTTGGCAATAATCACAGGGGCCTGCAGTAAAAGATCATCCATACTCAAATTCACCCAGGGCAGAGAGAAGGAGTTATATTCATTCACAGTCATTGTTTGTTCAAACATGTTCCCAAACATAGCAAAAAAAGATAAGCAGTGTGGCAGCCGAAGGCCGTATGCCACGCAGGAGCTTACTACTTGAGAGTTGCTATTGGTAATTACTAAAGCATGTAATATATGTATATATATAAAACTGCCTTTATCTTGCCCCACGTTCGGGCGCCAAAGAGACTGTCGTGGGTTGACCCCAGCTAGGTGCCAGGTGCCCACTCAGTCACTCTATCACTCCCTCTCCCGCCAGGAGAGGGGAGAAAATAATATTGAAAAAGACTATCAGGGTAAGAAAAGGCAGTTTTATTACAGCGGGGGGGAAAAATAGAACAAGCAAGCAGAGAGTTGCGCGCAAGAGCAGAGTAGAAAAACAATCAATCTCTATTTCCCATCAGCAGCAATGTCCGGACACTTCCTGGGAAGCAGGGCTTCAGCACACGTGATGGTTGTTCAAGGAGGCAAACATGGACCAGTCCTGAGTGCCTCCTCCTCTCTTCCTTCCCTTATATATCTGAGCTGATGTCATATGGTATGGAATATCCCTTTGGCTGACTGGGGTCAGCTGGCCTGCTGGTGTCCCCTCCCAGGATCTTGCCCACCCCCATCCCCTTCAGTGGGGGAAGAAATGTCAGAGGGACAGCACAGCTTGGCAGTAGCCAAAACACTGGTCTGTTATCAACGCCAGCTACCAAAGCAAAGCACAGCACTGTAAGGGCTGTGAGCCTTACCCCAGTCAGACCCAATACAGGTGCTTTTCAATTTTCCTTCTAGAAATGGTCACAATGCTTGTAGAGAGTTGACTGCATTATTTTTTTGCATGTGACAAATCCCTTACCGTGTATGGATTTTGACAGTTTGGAAAAAACAGGTAGGATAAATTACTTTTTAAAAGGGTTTTATAAAACTTATTTCACTGTATCTAAGAAGCTTAAATAAATTTAATAGTTTTAATACCAGTTTTGCATTATTTCACAGAACAAATGCCTTACCATTCATTCAGAAGGGAGTTTATCAGCATCAGCGTGGACAAAGAATGGGAAAAGCTAATGATCTTAGTGACTTTCTACAGTGTAAGTATTCTGCTGCTGAATGTAAAAGTATTTTTTTGGAAGTAATATTTGGATATTTGAATTGAAAATTGTGATCTGGCCTTCTGGGAGGACCAAAAGTCTTCTCCTTAAGTGACATTTTTGAATTAAAGATTTTCAGAAGTCCGGATTGTTTTGTTGTCCCACGTTAAAGAGATTCCAATTTAGGTTTCAGACTAAGCTGTAGTTTGCAGTTTTCCCCCCAGAGGGCACAAGACTGCAGACAGTGT
The DNA here is from genome assembly GCA_034509425.1 of Eopsaltria australis. Lineage (NCBI taxonomy): Eukaryota > Metazoa > Chordata > Aves > Passeriformes > Petroicidae > Eopsaltria > Eopsaltria australis. The sequence goes on along the minus strand of JAVTVJ010001935.1, from coordinate 15,487 downwards.
GGACCTTTTTTGGGCGAAATGATCCACTCGGGGAGTCCTGAAGAGGAAGTAGACTAAAGAACTTATTAAAAGTAAATAATCTTTGCAGGGTCTGCTGGCATTTTTAACTCAAAGCAATGATTAAATATTTTTTAAACATGAAGAAATTGCAGGTTAATTGTTTTAACCTACAGTTTGAAATGTAAACAACCAGCTGTTTGGAGCAAGTGTATGAAACAATGTTAAGCCTTGTCTACCAGCTAATCTGATGACTGATTAAAAATCATATTGCACCTTCTTTACTGCTGTACTTCTGTACTGCGTTAAGTGTTTGTGGTTTATAAATACTTGAGCAATTTTTCAAGTACAGACTGTTTTCACCAAATTCTTCACATGCTCCTGTAAATCTGAAGTTTACTGGAAAAACAGCATTTGTGAGAAATGTTGAAAGTAAAATAAGTCGACATTAATTTTGAGTGTGTTTTGTCTAATCACATGCCTATCCTAACTGCTTACACAACCACCTAAGAATTTCCACTATGAAATATGTGGGGATGGATGAGGCTGACAGCAGGCCTGAAAGCGTCTCAGACATGGACTTGAAAGCGATCAGAATTTACCCGTGAGAAAGCCCCGTGAGAAAGCAGTGGTATGAACACCTGCAGCCACAGTGGGGGACAGCCAAGAAGATAACCAGGGAAGATGTTTTGCACCCAGAGATGGCCTTGCGGAAGAGCATCAAGAATGTGGTGGAGGATTTATAGTGTGTAGTTGACTGCTTGTATGGCTTGTTAACGTGCTGGGAAAGTTCTTGTTAAGAAGATAGCTTTGGTGTTGTTTTCCAAGCAGCCGATAGTAGCATGTTACAGTAGCTGAGGAAAAAGGGTATAAAGATGTTAGCGTAGACTAATAAAGCACTTCTTCTTTGTCCTTGGACTACTCGCGTGTCATGTGTCCGTCTCTACTGCGACAGAAATAGATGAGTTTATGATGTGGAAGATAAAGCTACTTGTCAGGGATTTTCATATTTTATTGTCATGTGTATTTTTGAAGCCTGCAGATGGAAATGTATTCTGAATAAAGATGCATCATAAAGTCATCCAGAAAATGTACTGCATCGAGTTCAGTAGCTCTTTGGAATAATGTTGTGTCTGTGAATCTCCATATCTGCAATCATGCTTTCTGGGCTGACATTAAGATATGCAGATCTCTCACAAAGTCCAAGTGGTTGAGACCCTTGCACAGTAACAGTGTCTCTGTCTCCTCCTTCCAAATTAATGAGTTTTGGAGACTTTATAAACCAAGCCTGGCCAGATATTACAGTTACAGCTACTGCAGTTTTTATTCTTCTCAGCATTCTTTGCTTTTAGTTTGCTGCTTTCCTTTCTTTCCCCTTCTCCTTTTTTTACTAAATACATGACCTGTTTTTAAATCATTGTGTGCTTTACCAACAGGGAGCCAATCTGACTTTGCGAAGTGTTGATCATAACCTTCTGGAAAGTGTTAAGCAGAACCCCGTCTTCACCCTTCATGTGATAAGTATTGATGAAGCAGCTATGGATAATCTAAAGTAAGTGCTGCTAACTGCTTTTCAAATTACCTTTCCTTCCTTAAGCAAAAAAAAATTTTTGAGCTCCTAATACCTTATTACTTATACTGCTAAAACCAGAATCCATATTTAGTCTGTTGTTAGGGTAATTAGTAGTAGATGTTACTGGATTTTGCCTAGTTCAGTAACTTCCTAGAATGGTAAGGAGTAATTTTAAAGTAAGGATTGAAATGTGAAGCTGTACTATTTGCTTTGTTTGAGGTCACATGTTTTTATATACAAATCATATACCTCCTGTGTTTCAGTTTGTGCCCATTGCCTCTTGTCTTGCCAACAGGCACCACCGAGGAGAGCCTGTCTCAGTTTTCTTTGCCCCTTTCTGTCAGGTATTCATATGTACTTGAGGGTAAGACTCAAGTCTTCTATTCTTCAGGCTAAACAGTTCCAGCTCTCCCAACCTGTCCTCATATATTTTATACTTTGATCCCTTCCTGATTAGGAAGAGCAATAATTTTCATCTCAATTAAATATGCTCAGTATCTAAAGACTACTTTGTTAGCAGAAATTGACTATTATCTTTCTTTCTGCAAGTGTTTAGACACATAAAGCTTGTTCTCAGTTACGGTAATATTCACTTAAAGTCCCTTTAGACTGAAAGATTTGCAAAGGAGTCATAGAAAGCTAACAGTACATAGAACAGTAAATTCAAATGTAATTGGTTCTAGAACTGTATAGTTCTATGATGCTTAGTGCTAATTGTCCCCTCTCGGCAGGGTTTCAGTGAAATAAAGCACAATCTAGTTTAATTTCAGATAGTTTATGTAAGACATTTTACATCTCAGAAGCTTATCACTCAAGTAAACATCTTTTTCTTTCGTTTGTTGCCAATCTTATACCTGTGAAATTTGGAGTTGAACCAATGTTATCTCTGAATAGAAGAACCAGAAAGAAGACCTACTCAATGGGTTGTAATTTTGGATTTTCTGCTACCTGTGGTGGGATAGATTATTTCTTTTTTTTATATGCTCTCTGTATTCTTTCCATTAGTCAATAAATTTCAGTCTATCTTTTTCTTCTGTATGAGGATGTTATTGAGCTCTCTATTCTCTGGTGCAAAACCCTTGAATTGAGTCCTCTTACCTTCATTACTTTACTAATGGAAAATCCTGTTCACCTACAGTCCAAAAGGTCTATTGCAGGTTCCCAGGAGCAGCTATGCCCTGCTGTCACAAACGATGAATCTTTTGGTTTACATGTGTTCTAGAAGGAGCACACTGTCCTCTGCAGGTGGTTGCTGACTTTCTAGTTTAGGTGATCTGATGCAGGTTAGCTTTTAGGGACTTCATAATGGGAGGTACTCAAAGTGGAGATGAAAAGTCCTACTAGATAGCAGACAGAGGTCTTTAGCCTCAGAAAGCAGGAGGAGGAGTATCCCATGGCAAAACACTGGTGAGCAAGCAGCTCAGAGTTGACAGTAATGCTTTTCCATTTTTTTTAATATTCTGATTAAAATAATTGTAAGACTTCATTGGTTTGGTTTTGGTTTTTTCTTCCAGTAGGTTCTTCCACAAAATTTTTTTATCAACCTTTATAATAATTTCTGATGAAGGCTTACGGGAAGCCCTTCTCAGAAGGGAACTTAGCAGAAAAAAACCCACAAAATTTAACCATAATTTCTAGATATACTTTTGGTCTACACCTTTGCTATTTGTGTTCTAAAGGGAGATTTGAAAAGTACTTCATGTTATTTTCCTGTTGGTGATTAAATGTAGTTGTTTTAACAAACTCTTCCAGTGGTATGAGATTAGGATTGAACTAAACTTCTGGAGACTTTATGCATGGGAGGAATTATCCATGATTAATTGTCACAGTAGAGATGGACACACGACACGAGAGTAGTCCAAGGACAAAGAAAAGCTACTGTATAAGTCGGTGCTAGCATCTTTATACCCTTTTCCCCAGCTAGTGTGATATGCTATTATTGGCTACGTGACAAACAACACCAAGGCTGTCTACATAACAAGAACTTTTCCCAGCACGTCCTAACAAGTGACACAAGCGGTTAACTATACACTATAAGTCCTCCGCCACATTCCTGATGCTCCTTAGCAAGGCCATCTCTTGGTCCGGTGCAAGACATCCCCCTTGGCTGTCCTTCGCTGTGGCTGCAGGTATTCATACCATCACTTTCTCACGGCACTTTCTCACGGGTAAACTCTGATCGCTTCTAAGTCCATGTCCAAGAGGCTTTCAGGCCTGCTGTAAGCCTCATCCATCCCCACAATTTCCCCTTTTTGTTTTACTACTAAGAAAGCAGTGTTTATTGATCTCTGCAGGACCCTTTGCAGAAAAGACAACAAACACGGCACCAATAGTAAGAACAAAAATACAACAAGCAAGATGACACTTCCCATTTTCAACAGATCTTTGAACCATCCCGTGATGCCCCAGCCATTAAACCATGTATCAAACGCAGTAACAGGTTTTTGTGGCCGATGGCGTGGGCCGGCCAACTCCCCACCAGGGTCTCGGACAGCAGCCCCACGGCGTTTACAAGCCAGTGTCCCCGACCTGAGCGGGTTCACTGCTGTCAGACCTTAAGATCCCTGGCTGCAGGCCGCGCCTCCCTTTACGGTGGACCCTGTAACCAAAGAGCCGGATTATTGTGGGAGGGTTCTTTCGCCCCGGAATAATAGAGACACTGTAACGCAGTGTTACCAGCTCTCTGGGCATCCAGGAGAAAGACCCGGGGCGCCCTCTGCATCAGACTTTTATTGAGGGATTACAAACCAATCACTGACGGGCTCGGGGGAGGAACCAGGGAGGGATCAGGGGATGGGAACCAACTGGGAAGGGATGGGGGAGGAGAAGGGGAGACCAGCAAAGTGATGACACAATCAAGTACTAAGTAACAGTGAACTTTCTGGAGCCTAAACATAATAGACAGGAGAGTGGCAGGTGCGGACATGGTAGCCAACCCCTGAGAAGCCCGGCCCATCCACAGGGCAAAATGCCCAGGGCTCCACCCCAGGGGAGTCCCTAGCCCCGAGCTTCCTAGGCGGGGGGGGAAAGGGTTTTTGGGGACTTGGAAGCACCGCAACAGTTTTTCTCAACTTTTGCACTCCATACTGCAGCTTTCGAATATTTGCAAGATAGACTTTGAATTGTATGACAAATTCATACAGCACATTCCTTTAAAACCCTCACAACCATGCCCATGTGCTAAAAGCAAAAAATCAACGGCTGCACGATTTTGCAAGGTAGCATGCCTCTCAGCAATTATGTAGCGGCACACCTACTAAGCATGTTTTAAAAGGAGATTGCGGAGTAGCAAGCGAAACACATATAGAAGATTGATTTAAGGCATGAGCTAAAGTTATCCATACATTCTCAGGCATAGGAGGCAGAGGAGGCAACATGGCCTTTCCTCCCCCTATGCAAAACCCCATGATGACAATCATTAACATCCAAGGTTCAGGTTGATCCATTGCTTTTCTGGGGGCGAGTTCGCTGTAAGTCTGGCCTCACACACCGTGCTGGCACCCAACCGGCTCCAGTATCTGTGGAGACACAAGCATATCTACATCCCCAAGCGATGAGGTCCCACGGACCCTCCCACTTGTTGTTAATCAAATCTCTGACCCACACCTTTCCTAGAGGGAGATTCACTGTTCCGTTCAACTGCAAAGAAAGAAAATGCTTCAAAAATATAGGAATATTAGAATCAGAAGGTACTGTGAGATGATTGATTGTATACAAAGCTTTTTGTAGTCTGCTCTGCGGGGATTTCCCTATCATCCCCCTTTTTGTTTTAATTAACATAAGTTTGTCTATGGCATTACCAGCCATCTGTCACAGGCAGTGTAATAAGTAAGAAACACACATAGTTAGGCATAAGAATACTTTTAACACCCACGTGATAAACCTTTTAAGTGATCTATGTTATTTTGTGATTCTTCATGACCTAATAGTTTAGAAAATCTGTCTTGATTGTTTCATTTGTGAAGGTTGTCAAGCAGAGTAATACATTATGGAATTATGGAATACTATACCAACAGTCAGGGTCTGTAACAGCTGGCACCTTGTTTCAGTGAGGGCCAGGGGATCCCTCCTGGGCGAGGTCCCCAAGTCCACCCCAAAAGGAGTGCAGCTCATATAAACTCCAATTATTAAGTCAAACCTGACTTAAGTATGATTTGGATGCAGAAACACCTGGGTCTGTTGGTAGATGTCCGACCAGGGAGAGTCCAGGCTTGGCCAGAGCCAGGACCCTAACTGGAGGGATTTCCCTAACATAGATTTTATGAGAAAGCTGTTAGAAACAGCAACTAGGAAGGTTATTAAACCAGAACAAACCATGGAGACAGTTACATAAACATAATATAGGTTGTGCAGACTGTAAAGTAACAGACGTTGTCAACTACCTTTAACTAAAAAGACCATGGTACCATGAACATGATAATTAAAAGAATGCATATGTATCACAGTACGTACGTAATCTTAACCTAATCTTTCCTATAATACACATAGTTATGCATAACCGTAGTTAACTTTTACAGAATCTAGTTGTAATACCTAACTTTAACACAACTTAATAAATCTAATAGCATTTGAACTTTAACAACATATTTATAGCTATTAATACATCAGGGGTGATTTGGAGTTATGAAGACATCAGGAGCGATAGTTTGGGAGAGTTCCAAAGACAGCGTTACGAGCTGCGAGTACACAGATCCATCCCTTCTTTGAGCAGGGATGCAGGTTTGTGGTATTGTCTCCGGGGTCACTGTACTTCAAGCTTCAGCTATAGATATAGAACTTGACAGTCATTTACGTAAAGTAAAAACAAGAAAAACTGGAAAACAGATTAAAATTCAGTTATCCATTTCTGTCTAGTAATACAATTCCTGTTAGTAATTCACAGAGATGTCTGGCTTTCTCAAGTAGTTTTTAGTCAAAGGCTTCTCATTGTCTCTGTCCTCCAGGTTGCAGAGTAACAGGGGGCCTGCCCCGGCCACCAGGGGGGGAGGAGGGGCGTGAGCCATGTAAGTCTGCATTGGCAGCATGCCCTGAGTTGGCAGCATGCCCCGCGGAGGTGTTTGTGTCTGAGCCCCCCTCCTTCACGCTCTGCTTCCCGTTTCCCGAGTTTCCCAAAAATTGACCATTTACATGATATTTGGATTTACATTGTTTTGCAAAATGACCAGGTTTCCCACGTCGTTGACAAGAGAAAACTCCTGTATTCCCAATTCCTTTCTTCTTTTTCCCTGTTTGTTTCTGTTTACAATCAGCTTTCAAATGCCCTTCCTGTCCGCATGCATAGCATTTCTGAGGTGGTCACAAAACAGCTGCTAAAGCAGTCATTTTATGTTCCACAGACCCAACCTTAGCACAAGCTGTAACCATATCTGTTAATGAAGGGTCTCCCAGGAGGGTATAAATCACTTTTCTACAATCCTCATTTGCATTTTCCCGAGCTAACTGTTTACACAATATCTGCCTTAACTGTTCATCCTCAACTTGTTTCTCCAGAGCTGCTGAAATCCTTTCTGCAAATTGCAAAAATGGTTCCTTTGTCCCTTGAACTATTTTTACAAATCGAGGTTTGGGAGAAGCTATTTCTATGGTTTTTATCAATGCTCCCATGCCTATTTTTTGACATTGCTCAAGGATCAAAGGATGCCATCTAGCTTGTGTGTCTGGGTTAACAAATACATTAGGGCATCAGAACCCACTGTATATCTAGGATCATCCTGAGGTCTGTGCATATTCTCTATTGCAGCTCTCTCTGCCATTTGTCTCCAGTTACTCTCAAAAACTCCAAACTGCACAGGCTGAAACAGCACCTGAGCAAGATGCTTGATATCAAAAGGTGCAAGTAAATCAGTATTTATCACCCGAATTACTTGCATAACTTCTGGAGACCCCAGGCCATACTTAGCAACTCTCACCTGTAAATCCTGAACTATTTTCCATGCAATCACATGATGACTATCCTGCTGGTTAGATCCTGGTGCAGCTTTAAACACTGGATACACTTGAGCACCTTCCCCTGCACCAGCGCTCCCCCCAGCAGCCCCCTCTCCGATCATTTTGGTGTCAGTTGTAAATACATCACTATTAATTTTAGGCATACCCAGCCTTTCAACCAGCTCCCGCTCCCCTACACTCAAGGGCTTTTCATTTGACTTGTTCCCAAAACCGAGCCGGTTGTCTTGGCTGCACTGTCACCCAACAAGGAGGCAGTGTCCAGGGCCTGGTTTTCCAAGCCTGGTTAGAGTGACGATGACCACCCTCTCTTTCCTGCAAATGCTCCCGCATTGACACAGCCTCTGAGATTCCCCGATCAATTTCCCTTTCCTCCCCACTGTCACTGTCAGTGTCAGTGTCCTGTGGCAGTGGAGGAAACACTTGCAAAGGCTGTTTTGTAGGAGGTTGCGCAGGATGTGAAGATGGAAGCGGGGGGGTCGTAGGGGCAGGCTGTGCAGCAGTCTGTTCTCCATTTTTTTAAACTAATTTTTGCTAATTGGTCAGCAGGCGAGGGATATACTCGCTCCTGCCGTACAAGGTCTCTAGGAGAAGGATAAGTTGGCAGCACATAGTCTTTTGGGCAGATATATGACCTTTCAGCAACACCGCTGTTTTTAGCAGAAGCAGGCTGTCTGAGGAGGGTCAGGGGCTTCCCTCTCCAAACAGCACCCGTTTCCTCCCTCTAACTCCATCTGCTCATTCTCTACAAGAGTTATTGCTATTTTTTCAGTGAGCTGTCCTCCCTTTTCTTGCTCTTTTCTCCGCTTCTTTAAAGCATAAAAGAGCAAGCACTAGGTTGTTGCCAGCTTGTGTGCATCTTTTCTCCCCGAGAAATAGCTTCCCACAGTTCATCTCCAATTGCTTTCCAGGAGCTTATGCTAAAAACAACACTCGCATGTGCTGGAAAATCATGCGACTTTCCCCACAACAATATATTTTTCAATGCCTCATCTGTTGTGTTAACCCCTGTGCTTTTTAACAAAACTTCCCATGTAGACAGCACAATCTTTTCCAGGCTAGACAAATTATTACCCATATTAAGTCTGTTCCCAACGGCTCACCTTAACCAAGGTGTCAAAGTTCGGTCGACCAAAACAGAATCCTCGGCTCTCAAGCTATGTTGAGCTCTGTCTCCAGCGGCACATTGCCCTGCCGCTCGGTTCCCACTTTTTCAAGCAGGCGTCCTGCTCTCCCGGCAGGCTCCTTGGATTACCTTTATCTTTTATCCCGTTCAGTCCCAAACAAGTCAGCCAAGGGATCACATCGACCCCGCATATCGCGTCGGTTTGCAGATTACGTCGTATCACGTCGTATCATGTTGTGTCACATCGGATCATGTCGGGGTCACTATTTGTCGCAGTAGAGATGGACACACGACACGAGAGTAGTCCAAGGACAAAGAAAAGCTACTGTAAGGGTCGGTGCTAGCATCTTTATACCCTTTTCCCCAGCTAGTGTGATATGCTATTATTGGCTACATGACAAACAACACCAAGGCTGTCTACATAACAAGAACTTTTCCCAGCACGTCCTAACAAGCGACACAAGCGGTTAACTATACACTATAAGTCCTCCGCCACATTCCTGATGCTCCTTAGCAAGGCCATCTCTTGGTCCGGTGCAAGACATCCCCCTTGGCTGTCCTTTGCTGTGGCTGCAGGTGTTCATACCATCACTTTCTCACGGCGCTTTCTCACGGGTAAACTCTGATCGCTTCTAAGTCCATGTCCAAGAGGCTTTCAGGCCTGCTGTAAGCCTCATCTGTCCCACAATTAATGAATTAGCAGGGGAGATGCCAGTGTAATATTGTTATAAAGGAATTTCTGCATATCTGCAGCTGGTCAGCGAGGACTTTTGTGAGTGCCTTCTCAAACTCAAGCAATTGGACATTGTGCTTATAAAGGTAATATATGAATTAAATATGAAGTTCAGTATGTTGGGGTTTTTTCTACATCAGTTTTGAATATAGACATATTATATGTAATTTCACCAATCAACATTAATTTTGACTTCTTTAGAGCTTCTTCTGTGGAACTCAAGGAAGAGTGTTCCAGGCAAGTGGTTGACAGCGAAGTCTTCAAGAAGATTCAAGGTTTGTACCTACCAGAACCAATTTAATTTTAATTTCCACATCTCTATCTTTACATCTCAGTGCAATGAACAATAGTGATGTTATAAAGTGTAGCACGGTTGGACATGGAAGAATCAGGCAACTCTCAGCAGGTCAGAACCAACCAAGGCCGGGCAGAAAGAAGAGTCCAGCCTCTCTCCATTCCTTCATTTATATATCTCCACATAGACAATCATGGATTGGACAATGAGGTTACCACCTCTCCAATTCCACAGGTCATGAACACAGTCTATCACCCTTCTCTGCCTTAGGAAAAGGAATGAAAAACAATACCAAAGATACAAAACAATCCTTGGCCAGTTAGAAAAACATGGACTATGTTTACACAAAATCTATGAGAACTTTTACTACAAAGTATAAACACAGCACACTGTAAAAATCAGGGTGACAATAAAGATTTTATTTGTGTAAATGAAATTAAACAGAAGTTAGATATTTGTCACAATCAGAATTTATCTTTTGGCCATTGATTCTGTATAATGACAAGTTGCATTTTTATATTCTCTATTATTAGGCTTTTTAAAAATCATGAGTATAATTGAGTAGTGTACTCTGGAATATGCAAATAAATTCTACCATGTTCCTATCTACAGTCTTTAGGACAAAGGCATAGCTTTTTTTTGAAAATTATGGAAAGATATTTGTACAGTGCTGTGTAATATTTTTGTAACCTTGTTATCTACGAAAACAATTGATCAGAACAACTCACAGCTTGTATAATCTCCCCTGTTTTCTGTCATTAACTAAACCTGTTTTAAGTAGGCACTCTTTGGTCACTAGAATCTGCTTGGACATTTACAAAAAAAAATGTTGGAATAGTAATTAGAGTTATTTTTTAATCTTCTATTTTTTCCATTTTTTCCCCTTGCATAATAGACACAAGCTGACTTTTCAATTATCTGACTACATGTAAGGTTTGCTGGTGTGGCCTGGAAGAATGTTGTATGTATATTCTTCAAGGCACCTCTTAACATACATCTGAGTTTCAGCTTCACTGGAAAAAACTTCCTTCTTTCACCTTGCCCCTATTTGTCTTTAAAATTGTAGATACAAGTAATTTGAAGGTAGTAGCAGGTGACTTCTGTTAACAGAGTATGCTGAGAAACACCAACTTGGACTCTGGCTACCCTTGGAGTGCCACAACCCTCCGCCAAGTCGACATCAAGAAACTGGGGAGCTGTTTCCCTCTTTCACAGGGAAGAGGGCTACCCTTCATTTCCAAGGCCTGTGTCTCAGAGCTGGCTGCCGCCTCCTAAAACTCTGCCTGCAGCTGCATTTCTCCCAGACTCAAGCTGCCACCACCTAGGACTCTGGCTGCCCTTGGAGTGACAAATTCCTCCCTTGAACTGACATCAGCAATCTGGGGCACTGACTTCTCTTTCACATGGCAAAGACCATCTTTCCTGTCAAAGGCTCCCTGCCTGGCAGCTGGCTGCCGCCTCCAAAGATTCCGCACAGAGCTGCATTTCTCCCACAGCCATGCTGCCACCAGCTAGGACACTGGCAGCCCTTGGAGTGCCAAAACCCTCCTCCAAACTGACATCCAGGATCTGGGGCACAGAGTTTCTTTTGACAGGGACAAGGGCCCACCTTCATGTCCCAGCTCGAAGGAGCGGAGCTCGCTGACGCCTCCTCAATTTCCGCAGGGAGCACCATTCCTCCCAGACCCAAGCTGCCACCGGCTAGCATTCTGGCTGCCCTTGGAGTGACAAATGCCTTACCTAAAGTGACATCAAGAAGCTGGGCAACAGAGTTGCTTTTTCACAGGGAAAAGGGCAAGCCTTTGTGGCACAGCCCAAAGGCACGCAGCACGCTGCCCATTCCCAACATTTCCCACCCAGCTGCCTTTCCCTTCATAATAGTGTCTCCTGTGCCTCACTTCCCTTCTACTACCCTTCAAGAGCCATCTAGAAAGACATTTGCTCTCCTAGGCCAGCCAGTGGCGCAGAAATGCTCCTTAGCCCGCCTCTGCAGATGTGGCATGCGAATGCACTCACGCCTTTCTTCCTGGCCCCCCTGTGCAGGACTCTTCAAACACCAGGCTCCATTAAAGCCTTCCTCCCTCCTCAATCCTAAATCTTTCTCTTCCATTCAACAACTTTTTAGACTCTAGGAAGCCAGCACTGCACATCTACTTAGAGGCTTTTTCCCTTAACAAAACTTGAATTGGATGTCAGACTTGGAATACTAAGAGATTCTCCTGACATCACTTTTTGGCCTTCACTTGCCCTTCAAGCCATGGCTGCACAATTGTGCAGACAAGAAGCCTCTGGCCACTGGCTGCAACATCTTTGCAAAGTAGGCAACAGGCTGTCCTCTTTCCCTGTCTTCCTCTACTCAAATTCTTTTCCTATCGTCCTCTTCAACATCCATCAAGAATTCCAATCCTTTTTCCCTGTCTGCAAGGCTGTGGGCAGGAGCCTCACTGCATCTGCTTCCTTTTTCTCCCCTAACACTTGAACATTCTGCTTTTCTACTGATGGCCATTCTGCCACTTTCCTAAGTGGCAGGACAGCTGTGTTCTAGGGAGACATCCATGCCTCCAAAAGAGCTGCCTTGAACAGGGACGCAGGAACAGGCTGCAAGCCCTTCTTTCTCTCCCTTGAAAAGAGACATGACTTTTTCCACATCACTTCTCCTGCTTGCTTCAAAGTACTTTGGACAGGCTCCAGAGCTCATTTTTCCTTCTTGTCTGCAGCTGCCCACACCTGTGGCATTAGCGCAGCATAGGCCTTCTCAGAGGCACGCCACAAAGTCACAACACTCTGAGCTTCTCTATCACTTTCTACAATGCTCTTTTCAATTGCCAAGGTAGCCAGCAAATGCCTTCCCACTCAATTCTACTTCCAATTAAGAAGCAAGAGAAATTGCTGCATTTCAAAGGTACTCCCTGGAAAGGAGCAAGGCTTCTCCTACCAAGCTTGGCCGCATCTTCCTAGATACCTTGCCAGAAAGGGAGAGGAAGGATCCTATCAATGCCACATGCCAAGTTGGATGCTAGGATCCAGTGAATGCTAATCCATACCATTTCTTTGCTAGCGCTAAAAATACAGGCAGCTGACTTGTGCACGGAATTGGCTTCTCTGCTCCTAGTGTTTACTGCTTTCTCCTGGGCAGTAAATGTCTATAAGTCTTTCTGTCTACTCATTTGGGACTATGAAAGAAGTCATTTGCTTTTGAATAGACCTCATGGGTCATTATGAACAACTTGTGTGTCTCAGGGGATTTTGGACTGCTGCCCACGGCAATCCTGCCAAAGGCCTGGCCAGAGGCTAGGGACTTGTTTCAACTCCACTCTCCATTGGCAACATTGCCTCAAGCACATTCCTCCACTCTGTCCTTCAACCAATCCTTTCCCAACACCAGCCATCCCCTGTTGCTGAGAGCCCTTCTTGACCGCCCTTGTTTTCCCCACCTTGGGCCATGGATTGTCAAGAGCCTCTCTTGACACTCCGCTTATTGGCCAGCCCAGCTCTGGATGCTTGAGAGCCTTTCTCAACTTGCCTTCATTGCAGCCCTGGCCATGGATTGGCCTTAATGACCTCTGGCAGAGTGTGCAAACTACCTTAGCATTCTCGCCAGTGACTCTCTTCACAGCTCTTTTGGCATCATCCTCCCTTTTGCCGGGAGCCGGGAGCCGTTTCCCAGCTTCCCCTGTGCTATGCTGCGTGCATGCCCTGTCACGTCTACTCCACAAAGTAGAGTGGAGAGGCAAAATAGCAACTGGGAAGGCTACTTAAAGCTGAACCAATAATGTAGACACTTCCACAAAGATAATACAAGTTGTGCAGTTATTTACAGAATGATACAGGGAAGTCTGTAAAGCATCAGATTTTGTTATGCATAACTGTGTTTCTACAGAGCTTAATCTTAACATATGATAGAAAAAGAGTGAATTCACCTTGTAACATTCTAGTATTAAAAACATATGAAATGCAGTGAATTCACAAGATAGTATTCTAGTATTAATAACATATCTAGAGTTACTAACACATCCGGAGTAAGTAATTGTCCTGGGTTAGGCCAGAGGGGTCAAAATCTAGGAAGTGATGTGTGCTGCAGGAAGGAATACAACTTCCTTCCTGCGAGAGAGAGCCAATAATCAGGTAGTTTTAAGGATTGATAGGTAGGTAAACTAATTAAAAAGTTGATCCACCTTCGACGGAAAAAGCATATATAAGCAGAGACTCTCTGACGCTCTTCCTCTTTGGATCTGCTGCTGCTGTGTAGAGAGGAGCAGCTCCTGCTTCTCTCGCTGGTAAGGCGCCCCCCCACCTCCTTCCAAAGAAGGGATGGGGGGGGGGGGAAGGGAGGTTTTACGGCAGCCGTGCCGCTGCAGCCGGGCAGGCATGGGGGAGGAACGACTGGAAATTTCAGCAGATATAGCTCAGCCGGTGTGTCAGCTACACGAGAGGGAGAGCCAGGCCCCTGCTCCGGGCCAGGCAAGGACCAGGCCAGACTCCATCCAGCTCGGGCCAGGCCCTGCCCTGTCACCCCGGGCCCAGATGGCCCTACCAGGCCGAGCCAGCTTGGCAGTGCCAAGCAGAGAGACTCTTGAGAGCGTCTGGCATCCAGTTCGGACCTGTTCAAACAGCCCGGCAAAGAGCACGTGATCCTCACACTGCCGGAGAGAGAGAAACAGAGATTAACTCTCTCCATGCCTGGACTAAACTCACAGACACCCATCCTTCCTCGCAGAGAGAGGAACGAGTGAGGACACCTACATAGTGCAGCGCAGAGACTTTACAGTCAGTGAGGAAAGCAGAACTGATACTTACAAGGAGGTGCATGGAAAGTGCTTCCAGAGTGAAGCTGAAAACTCTTTTGGAGAACCATGGTTGGGGACTGAGCTAATAAATTCTCTGTAATATATGAAGATATAGTCCAAAGGGGGATGTGAGGTTCTCATTGCAGCCAATGAACTGAAATACCTAAGTACAGACAAGTAAGTGTTGAAAAAGTACAGCCTGATGAGAAACTTGAACCAAGAGAGAGGAGAGGCTGTGACCCAGAGCCCTGGTCCCGGGGAAATGACAGAGAACCTGAGTTGTCAGGAGAACCTGTGTTGCTAAGCACAGAAGAAAGAATTTCTGTTGCTGCTCAAATTGAACTGGGCAATCTCCTTAAAACAGGTACCCTGTGACTGTCATTAACCCACCCATAGTGGCTGTGGGAAGTCTACTGGTGTGGGAGGGATCCACCATTAAGCTGGACTTTGCTCCGGGCGGTGGTTAATGGTGAGGCAGAAGACCCATAAAAACTGTATTTTTCTTACAGAAGATCCATGGTGTAAGCAAAAGAAACTTCTCTCCCTAAATGAACTGGTACAAGAGCTGTTTCTGAGGTGGTAAACTGACTGGAGGTCAAAGTGTTGTCTTTTGTATGTTGTCAGGGAGAATGAAATGGAGAGTTGGGGAAGGAGGGGTAGTCTGGGGAGTTTGTTCTGATTTTTCTTGGGTTTTTTTTTCTTTTTCCCTTTGTCTTAGATATATTAATAAAACTTCTTTGTACTTTATAAAGTTTGAGCCTGCTTTGCCTACTCCTAATCCTTATGTCACAACAAGCAATCAAGTAAATTTAGGTAAGTGTGCTGGCATTTAGCCACAAACCTGAATAGGCGAACTGAAACCACTACAGTAATATTCCAGAGTGATGTTTAAGAATAATATTTAAGAATAATGCGCATTATAAAATAGAGTGAATTGACATTATAATATGAATCACAGATTTATAGGCATTAGTGAATTCACATGATAATATTAATAACACATTTATAGTTACTAATAGAAAACACTATT
>JAVTVJ010001934.1:0-18080 GCA_034509425.1 Eopsaltria australis | reverse complement strand
CAAGGATACAAGGGGCCTCTGGGCCAGTCACGATGGGGTGCCTTTGCCATCTGTCCCCTGTTAAGCTCACCTCAGCTTTTATTACCGACAACTCCTGTCATCTCCCTGTCACTCCAGAGATCCAGATGGCTTCTGCACTCTTGTGCCTCGATGGCATCAGTGTATACTGTGCACCGGTGTCCACTAAAGCTTTGTACTTCTGTGGATCTGATGTGCCAGGCCATCGAATCCACACAGTCCAGTATACCCGGTCATCCCTTTCCTCCTCCTGGCCGGAGGCAGGGACCCTCTATTCCTGTTCCTGGTCAGAGTATTCACTGTCTGACCTTTGTGATGCCAAATCAGAGGTTCCCTCATCAGGACTGTAGGAAATGGTTTTTGTTTTCTTATATCTGGGAGATCGCTGATTGTCTTCTGGTCTCTCTGTGGTAACTACACTGACAGTCTTCTTCGGCGGCCCCTTCTTAACAGGTCTCTTCCCCCTCAGTTCACGGACCCGGGCGCTCAGCTTGGAGGTGGGTTCACCATTCCACTTCCTCATGTCCTCTCCATGCTCACGCAGAAAGAACCAGAGCTCGTTACGTGGCCTGTTCTTGGGGATTCTTTTGCCTCTGACTGGGGTTGGAGAGGAGCGATCTCTTGGGCTGCCCCTAAAAGTTGGGCTGGTGGCTCGCAGGGATGAGGGAGTACCCAGAGTTTCTGCTACATTTCGGAGCCGGGAGGACGCCACCTCTACAGTTGGTGTATCCATTTGGAGATAATAAAGTGCTACCAAGCTGCTAGAATATGATGCAGGGGTGCCTTGAACCACCTTCCTCCACATGGCGAGTGTACAGGGGACATCCTCTGGATCTTTGCTGACTCTATCATCCTTTAGATCACTATCGACAATTTCCAGCACTGCCAATTCTCTCAAGTACTGGACACCTTCATCTACATTGGTCCACTTCCCTGGGGATTTCACAAGATCTTCCTTAAAAGGATATCTTGCCTTCACACTTGAGAAAAGCCGTCTCCAGAAGCTACAAATTGCTCCTTCCTTTGCAAGCCCTCTTTCAGTTTCCCGATCCTTAGCAAGGGATCCCAACTGTTGGGCTTCATGACCTTCTAACTGCTGACTATCGGCCCCATTATCCCAGCATC
Organism: Eopsaltria australis; assembly: GCA_034509425.1. Lineage (NCBI taxonomy): Eukaryota > Metazoa > Chordata > Aves > Passeriformes > Petroicidae > Eopsaltria > Eopsaltria australis. Next base: position 16,937 of record JAVTVJ010001934.1, on the reverse strand, counting down.
GCAGCAGCCATGCAGGAATCCTCTCACCTGACTGGCAGCTGCAATCCTTTTGCAGGTCTCGAGGTTTGGATGGGGTCAGAGACCAAGTAACTTCGGTTTCCTGTTTAACTTGCCTCACTCCCTTTGATTCCTTTGCTGAAGGACCTGCCTCTTGATCTGGCCCCACCTCTTCTTCCTCTTCTTCTTCTTCTTCTTCCCTTACTAATTGGCGGCTTGGGCCTGAAACTTGCCTTGTCCATTTTTTTGTTTGCACTGCTGGGGCAATCACTGTAGTTGCTGTGGTTTTGGTTCCTATCTCAGACATAGTTGTTGTGGTTTGTATCCGTGCCTCAGCCATAGTTGTAGTTTGTGTCCCTGTCTCAGCTATAGTGTCCTCAGACACAGTTTGGGTTCCTGCCTCAACCACAGTCCTCTGAGAATATTGAACAGAGGCCCGGTAGGCCCAGGCCAGCCCCCAGTACAGGGCGAGAAGCTGCTCGCATTCCTGGGAGTAAACGAGGCACCCTTCTGTCAGTGATGGGCCAGTTTGTTAGGGTTATTTACCTCTTCAGGAGTAAACTCCCAGGCAATGGGAGGTGATAACTGCCCTAGGAACCTGCCCAAATCCCTCCATATACCTTTCCACCCAGGAACTGGGTACCTCAGGGCAGATTTTAACAGCTCCTCACCCAAGGGTTCTTTCCTTCTGTACCAGGGAGATGACAATTTCCATGAATTCCATAAGGTAACTACGGTGCTGGCTAATATTATTAATAATATCAGGAAGCTTATATAAGGATTGGCAATGACCATGGGAATCTGCAGTAAAAGATCATCCATACTCAAAGTCACCCCGGGCAGAGAGAAGGAGTTATATTCATTCATAGTCATTGTTTGTTTCAACATGTTCCCAAACTTAGCAAAATAAAGATAGCAAAACAAAGCCAAAGGCTGTGTGCCATGCAGGAGCTCATTACTTGAGAGCTGCTATTGATAATTACTAGAGCATGCAATACATATATATATGGATGTATATATATATATAAACTGCCTTTATCTCGCCCCACCTTTGGGCACCAAAAGAGACTGACGTGGGTTGCCCCCGGCTGGGTGCCAGGTGCCCACTCAGTCGCTCTATCACTCCCTTTCCCACTGGGGCATGGGAGAGAATAATATGGGAAAAAATCTAGTAGGGTGAGATAAGGCAGTTGATTACAGCAGGAAAATAAAGAGAACAAGCAGAGATCTGCGAGCACAAGAGCTAAAGGGAAAAACAATCAGTCTCTACTTCCCATCAGCAGCGATGTCCGGACACTTCCTGGGAAGCAGGGCTTCAGCACACGGAGTGGTTCTTCCAGAAGGCAAACATGGACAACTCATAAATGCCCCCCCTTCCTCCTCTCTTCCTTCCCTTAGATATCTGAGCTGATGTCATATGGGATGGAATATCCCTTTGGCTGACTGGGCTCAGCTGGCCTGCTGGTGTCCCCTCCCAGGATCTTGCCCACCCCCATCCCCTTGGGTGGGAGAAGGAATGTCAGAGGGACAGCACAGCTTGGCAGTAGCCAAAACACTGCTCTGTAATCAACACCAGCTACCAAAGCAAAGCCCAGCACTGTAAGGGCTGTGAGCTTTACCCCAGTCAGACCCAATACAGCCTTGACCAAAACCACCCAGCCAACCTGACCGATCTGTCCATGCCCTGAAGGATGCTGGAGCTTTTGATGTCCCTGTGGATGACCTGGTGGAATGAAGGAAATCCAGGGCCTGCAGGCTCCGATAGAGGAAAAAGAAATATGAGGGTCACAATTAAAGACTTGAATTCATCACACAAAGAAAGGGGAATGGCTCCAAGAGATTTCCTGTCTCAGGAAATGGTGAGTAATGGCAGGACACGGTGCAGCCAAGAGGAAGAGCTGCTGTCCAACACCATCAGAGCAGCATCTTTCTAAGTGAAGACAGATTAGGGGTTTTTTTTTTTGTTCTTATCACCTGCTTACCAGGACCAGCATGTCCAGGGCATGGGAAGCACCAGAGGGATCCCTCACCTCCTGACTGACAGCTGCCACCTCTCCTTCAGCCACAACATCCTCTAAAGTGCCTCCGTCCAGTATTCCATAACCAGCCACAGTTCCTCAAGGACAAGGTAGCTCCAAGAAGAAAACAGTGGCATGGAGATCAATGTGCACAGCTAAATCACCTCATGGAAACGACTACAGTTGAGTTTTGTTCCCAGGTGACTTGTAAAGGAAGACAGAATCAAATGGAGAGACATTCCTTTGAGGCCAAACAGTTCTTAGAATTTGCACAGCCTGAAGGAGAAAGGCACATCCCCGAAAAAGGAGATGTCTGATGGCAAGCAAGGGAAAGAGGCAGTTTAGCAACAGCAGAGATAAATCTGGAAGCAGGACACAGCCCATCAGCTGCTTCACCATCCCAACTCACCAATGCCACCGGGAACTCCAGGAACAAGGCAATGCAACTTTCACAGTTACCCACGGGAGGAAGGGAGGGGCAGGCAAGGCAAGGCAAGGCAAGGCAAGGCAGGGGCAGGCAAAGCAGGGGAGGGGGAGGCAGTGCAAGGAAAGGTAAGCAAGGGGCAGGCAGGGCCAGGCAAAGAAGTCAAGGCAAGGGAGGAGTAGGCAAGGCAAGGCAAGGGAGGTGTGTACAAGGCACGACAAGGCAGGGTTACACCAGGCAAGGCAAGGAGACAAAGGCAAGGTCAGGCCAGGGACAGGGAGAGCAGGCAAGGAGAGCAAGGAGTGGGCAAGACAAGGGAAGTCAGTGGGGGCAGAGAGAGGGAGCGTCTGCAAGGGAAAAGAAGCGAGAGGTGAGCAAGGGAAGGCAAGGCAGGGGAGGGGCAGGGATAGGCAAGGCAGGGGATGGGTCTGCAAGGCGAGGTAAGGTGGGGGTAGGCAGTGGAAGGCAAGGCAGAGCAAGGAAGGTGCAGCAACTCAGGGCAAGCGATGGGATGGGATGGGATGGGATGGGATGGGATGGGATGGGATGGGATGGGATGGGTCAGGCATGGCAAGGAAATGCAGGGCTTAGAATACATGGTGCAGGGGAGGAGCTCTGGGCATTCCCCCTGACACACCAGCTAGCCTGGCACACATGAAAATTCCTGGAAGCACAAAGGAGCTCCAGCATGCTTTAGGATTACTGGGGTTTTGGAGGAGACACACTCCTGATTTTTCCATCATAGCCCAACCCTTATACAACTTAAGCAAGAAAAGAGCTTCTTGGGTCTGGGCACCGCTCCCTGAAGAGGCCCTAAAGCTGCTGGCTTTTGAGGCAGGAGTGGATCAAGCTCTTGGTCCCATTTATCCACAGGACCTTTTGCACACTGAGGAGGGTTTGCCATCCATGCACTGTCAATTCCTGGGTGGCAGTGGCACCAGAGGGCCCCACTCGTCCAACCCAAATTCACTCACTCAGCTTGAAGGATGCTGAAAAGCCATATTCTGTATGGGAAAAGGGTTTGTTTCGGCTGTGTTCCAAAGCTCTTAAACAGAACAGGAGAAAACAGTCAGGGATCCCTTTGCTTCTGCTGCTGCAAGGACACTGACAGGAACTTTCTTTCAGCCTCCAAGGCTTTGCTCCCTTGGCTGCAACAGGCCAAGCTCAAAACTTGCTCCACAACTCTGAACACCAAAGGTTCCTTTCCCCCTCCGCAAAGGAGGAGCTTCTCAGTATCCACGTGAGATGTGACCTGCAGCGGGAGAGGGAACATGAACCAGACGCTGTAAGGAAAAACTGCCTGTGGTGGAAAATCCCACACAACAAATCAACGGCAGGAGAGAGCATTTTGCTTTCACAACATCGCTCCTGGAGCCACAGTCCTTTCACACAGCGAGCAAGAGAACAGCACAAAATACTGGGCTGTGTCCAGTTTTTGGCTGGAGCAGCAAACAGAGGGAGGTCCAGGCTCCACTGCCACAGACTCTCCTCTTGGGGGAACAGAACTCCCCAGGCTACATTGCAAATGCTGTGCACGCCCTGCTGGCTGCAGTCACCCCCTTTTTTAAGAAGCTCTTGACAGGAACTCTCACAAAGAAATGGCATCTTAAAGGCAATGTTGTTTCAAAATCAACTCCCTTCCAAAGGAAGAATATCAAGCACAAAGCAATCCCAAAGCCACGTATGCTGCACCTGGGGAAAATCTCCACTTACGTGCCAGGTGGGTTAAAAAATACCCATCAGAAGCCACAGAGTACAGAGTGCAAAGTGCAGCAGCCACTTGCTGGATGATTTTGGCCGTGCTGCACACGTCTGCAGACTGTCCCCCTGCAAGGACACAAGGACACCCGTCAGGGGCTGGGCTGGCAGCTGACAATGCCTCGGGCAGGAGGATCCTCTGGCAGTGAGCAGGCGCCCAGAGCTGCTCTGACACTGAGGCCTCTGTGCCCCACAGCAACGGGAACACCGCGAGGACGCGGCAACGTTCCTGTGACATCACAGCAGCAGCTCCCGCAAAAACCGCCTGCAAGGTTCTCCTGTGTCACCAAGGAGCACAAAGAATCCTCCCAGGGCACAGCCCATTGCTCAAAGGAGCCAAGAGGAACTCAGAAAATGCAGCAAACCAGGACACCCCACAGGCCAGCCTGAACACTGAGAAGGAACAAAGATGTGACCAAACCAAAGCAAACATCACCTTAGGTCACTGATGCTTCTGACTAAAACCAGCAAGGCTTGTTCCATCTGGCATCTTTGTTCTAGTTCTAAAAGCAAGCAAGGTTCTCTACTGCAAATCTACAGAAACCAGGAACTCAGGGAAAAGAAGGCTGAGAGTGCCAAGACCTTGTGTGACTTCTTGCACATCTTGTGGGTGAGGGTGTCCAAGCCAAAGGACTCACAAGCGGGGTCCCTGCCCTCCTGACCGACAGCTGCCATCTCTCCTGCAGCCCCACGCGTGTCTCAAACAACCTCCTGTGAAGGGCCTCCATCCACACATTCCATCACCAGCCAGGGATCCTCACCAACGAGGTCATCCAGCAGCACTGAGTGCTCCTGGGATCTGCTAGAGCACTGCGGGTTTGCTGGGACCCTTTTGGTATCTCTGTCTGAGAGGAGTGGGGTGGATGGAATCAGGACGGTTCACAGATCACCAGCCCCACTCCAAGCAGTGCTTTCTGCTGCTGTGTGGGGACCGTGTGGTGACTGATATTGGGACTCCTCCGGGATTGGCTCCTCTGAGCACACAGTGGCTCAGACACGGGGCTGAGGGAAGGGCTCCCATGTAAAGCCAGCACAGGCATTTCTCTTGGAAGAGGGGGCTCTGCAGAGAGAAAGGAGAAGAAGAGACTTTCCTGGCTCCCGAGATTCCCCCTCCTCCTTCAGCAGCCATACCCCAATCAATCAATCAATCAATCAGCACCAGAGGTCGTACGATCACTTCCATGCCAGGGAGCACAAGGCACTCAAAACTGAACCCTGCCAGGGCCCAGCCCTGCCTGCCCATTTTGAGGGTGTGGGGGAATGGAATTTCAGTAGGAGTTGACCTGCAATGATACTTTGCCACTTCTGGGTTTCTCACAGCCTTAGGAGGAGTGTGAGATCTCTGTCCCCAACACCCGCTCACCCTTCAAATGCACACACGTGCCTGGGGGCGTTTCAGGGTCCATGGAGCAGTGGCTGCTTCCATTTGAAACAGGAGCTGTTGCCTTTTTTGGTGAGCTTAACTCCTCCTGACCATTAGAAAGTGGGTGAGTAAAGGAAATTACCCTGCAGGAAGGGGACCAAACCCTTGGGAAAGGATGAAATACATCTGAATTACAAATGAAATCTATTTCATTTATTTATTCAGTACTAATCTATTCTTAGAAACAAAAACATGTTTCTGAGCTGGAGCTGCTCACCCACTGTTAAGATTTTTCGGTTGCTCTGTTATTTAAAGGACGTGCAGGAGCCTGTGGAGCAGCCCGGCTCTCTGCCCCTCTGCCCACAGGGCTGCAGCTCTCCCAGCTGCCCCAGCAGCCACAGGAGCACTGGCAGAAGGGCAGGCATCCTCAGAGGAGCCAGCAGCACTGCACTGTTCTCCCCGCTCTGCTCCTGCGGACACTCGGCATGGCCAATCCCCCCAGGCTGCGCATTCCACAGCTCGGCCACCATTCCCTCGGCAGCAGCCACACCCAGCTGGGCTCTGCCATGGCTGATGAGTCCTGGCCCAGGCAGAGGCACCCAGGGCCGGGCTGCTGCCAGGGCTCTGCTGCAAGTGCCTCCTTCCAGCCGGGCTCTGGGGGTGCTCAGGCTGCTCTGGCCTCTGCCAGGGCTCTGCTGGGGCTCAGCTCTCGGCCAGCCTGGGCCCACTCCCCCTCACATTGCTCCGGGCACCTGAAGCACACCGGCAAAAAGGGAAACTCGCAAGGGAGCTGAGGTTTAACACAGTTCTTCAAAAACTCCCAACAAGCACACCAAAAAGCTGTCCTCAAGTGCTGCATCTCCACTGCACCCACGGGTCCTGCCTCCTCCGGGCCAGCTCTTGCTCTCCAGTTGCTCCTCGGGGACCACGAGAAGCCAGCAAAGACCCTGTGCAGGCACCATGGACAGGTTTGAAATGCTAAGTTCAATTTATCTTCAACTTCAGCTAGTTAATTTGGTAGTAGAATTAACCTCTCCTCAAAAAATAACCCCTGCTTGCCCGTTTTTAGGAAACTCAGACAGTGTGAATTGGCCATATCTTGTACATGTTATGTTTACCTGAAAAAGGTTTGGAAGAGAAAAACACATTCACTATGTATTATGTCTTTCAGCTTTCATTCGGAAATTTGGCAGGTTTGGTTTTGTTCTCTTCCTGCAGGCTTCAGAGCCATCACTTGCAGTCTCATTGAAGATGTGTTTCAAGGCATAGAACAGAAGAATCGACCACAGAGAATGAAGGGGAACCGTTGAAAATGAATCCAATTTGGCCTCTTCCTTGTGGTCCTTAGAAAGGCACTGTCCAAGGGCTGGCTTTGCAAGCTGGAGTGTGAAGTCGAGTGAGTTTCTCTGGATAATGCTGTAGCCCCATGTCAGCAGATGCAGGAAGGGGCCAGAATCCGGCATTTTGAGTGTGAATTTGGGGTCCTGGCCTTGCCCCAAGGCAGAGGCAGGATGTTCCCTGCAGTGTCTGCATGGGGCAGACAGAACAGATGGGGAAGTGTTTGCAGGGCCCCTGGCAGGGAATCTTGGGGCTCCTGTCAGCAGGATCCTTGTGCAGCTCAGGCTGGGCTGGGCAGCAGTTCCATCTGCAGCTTCCGTCTGCTGCTGCAGCAGCTCTGCTGGGGACCCTGAGGGGAGAGGCCACGGCAGGGATGGAAATGCTGCAAATGCTGCATGGACAGCACCAGCCAGGGCCACCAATGAGCTTTGCCTTCCTGCCTGGTGAAATGAGGCTCCTTGAGTGCAAGAGCAGGCAAAGACAAAGTCAAATTCAGCAGTTCAAGGATAAAAAACTAAACAAATTGAAGCCTCTCAGAAAGCCAAGTAATTTGTTACATCCATTTGTTAGCTCTTCAGTGTCAGTCCTTGTAAAAAGCCTTTCCGGTTTTCCCTTGGATCTGAGATTCCAGGGCCCACAGCTGGGCTTCAGGGTTCAATTGATTTTGATTTTCCAGGTTTTTAAAGAGAGCTCTGAATTGGGCATCTCTTGTCATTTTTTCTGCTCTCCTGACCTTGAACAAGGTTCTGTGCCCCTGTGAGCCACACCTTGAGGGGTGGTTGGCAACCATGGAAGGCTCTGGGAAAGCACTTGATGGACTTCAGGGCGCGGCTGGAAAGCTCAGCCTGAGGGAAGAACTGGTCGGCTATGGGTTCTAGGGACAGGGCGTGTGCTCCCATGGTGCTTCCCCCTCAGCAGGGACAATCCCAGCAGCAACAAAGGTCATTCCTAGGACATGGTGCAGGGGTCAAGACTCTGTGTCTTGGCTTCACACGGCAAAGTGAACCTGTTCTGACAGACTCAGGATCCAAAGCAGTTGGGTTTTCTAGCTGTGCCAATGAACAGCAGGAGAAATAAAGCAGCCAGCAGTTTGTTTGTAGAAAGGGCCTTTGCTGCAGGCTGAAAGTGCTGCATTGGCAGGGAGGAGGCAGACAGCTGAGAGCTGAGCTGCTCTATTGCACTGGCAGCCAAACTGGGCAAAAGCAGTGGTTTCATGTTCTTTGATTTTAATCCTCCTATCGGCAGTCTCCGAATTTCACCTGGAACCGGAGAAGAAAACAGGAAGAGCCCTGGGGACGAGGGCAGCGGGCCGGGCACGGCCCCGCCGCTGCCGCTGGCCAGCCCGAGCGGCCGGGGAGCAGCGCTGCCCCGCAGGGGCTGCATTTCTCCCTCCTCACGTTGTGCCCAGCCCTCCCGCGGGGCTGCCTCTGCCTGCCGCTGCCTGGCTCCTCGTTCAGCACTTTCCTCTGCTCCAGGGGAAAGAGCGGACAGCGCTGGGTTTGCCTGTGAGCAAGAGACCGCAGCGCGGGGCGAGCGGGCGGGATGGGGCCCGGGGCAGGCGAGCACGAGGGGCAAGGGGCAAGATTGCCGGGAAGAAAAGTTACAATGGAGTGAAGGCGAAGCTAAACGAGACGGTGCTTATGGCGTGGCTGCGGGAGGAAGAGATGCTCCGTGACTCCGGCTCGGCCCCGGAGCGCAGCGGCCCGTGCTGCCCCGGGGTGCGCGGGCTCGGCCCTGGGGCGCGCGGGGGGAACGGAGAACGGACACGCGGGGAACGGACACACGGACACGCGGACAAACGCTCCCGGCGCTTCAGCGGCAGCAGCGGCAGCAGCGGCAGCAGCAGCAGCGGCAGCAGCGGCAGCAGCGGCAGCAGCGGCAGCGGCAGCAGCGACTCTTCAGACCCTCTGCTTCCCTTCTCTTGTTCCTCCTCTCCCTCTCCCAGTGTCCCGCACCCCCTCCCTCTCTCCCTTTCACGCTCCATCCCGCCCTTCCCCGTCTCCCTCTCCCCCTGCCTGGCCGGGCCATGCCCCCGGCCCGCCCCCGGCCCCGGGCGGGGCTGCCCCGTCCCTGCCCCCGGCCGTCCCGCCGCGGTCTCGCCTCCGCCCGGCTCTCGCTGTGCTGGCGGTGGCGCTGCTGGGCGGGCATCAGTGCCTGGGGCTGGGGCAGCATCGCCGCCCTTCGGCTCCGCCTGTCCCGGCCCCGGCCTCGACGCGGGGTCCAGCCCCGACCCCGACCCCGACCCCGACCCCGGCCCCGGCCCCGGCCCCGGCCCCGGCCCCGGCTCCTCCCGGGCCCGCGGAGGACACACGCGGCGCGGCCGCTCCCGCCGCCTCCGCTGCGGCTTCCCCGGCCCGGGCTCCCCCGCTCGGCAGCGCGGCCGCCGGCCCCGAGCCGCCGCTGCCCCGTTCCGAGGAGCGAACGGCTGGGGATGCCCGGCCCGGGGCGGTTGAGGGGCGCTCGGGGGCCGGCGCTGGCCCCGGGCCGAGCGCTGACAGCCGCGTCTCGCCCGCAGGGAGGGCGCAGGAGGCCCTGCAGGAGCGCTACCGGCTGGGTTCGCTGCTGGGGCGCGGCGGCTTCGGCAGAGTCTTCGCGGCCACGCGGCTCTCGGACGGCGCCCCGGTGAGTGGCGGGGCCGGCGGCGGGCGCAGGAGGAGGGGGCGCAGGAGGAGGGGGCGAAAGAGGAGGAGGGCGGAGGAGAAGGAGGACGGCGTTCGGCAGGGCGGGCGGCGAGCTCAGCCCGCTGCTCCCCTTGGCTTGCAGGTGGCCGTCAAAAGGGTGCCACGGAACCGCATCCGGCACTGGGGCGAGCTGGTGAGTGAGCGGGTGGCCAGCGGCAGAAGCCGGGCCGTGCCGGGCGGGGATGAGCCGAGGCTCGGCAGGGTGGCAGCCGCCGGGACGCCTGGAGGGAGAGCGGGCGTGGGGCCAGCGGAGGGCGCAGAGCATCCCGGGCTGGGTGAGGGCTTCCCGAGCCCCGGCACGGCCTCAGCCCCACTGACGGCATCGTGCTCCTCCCGCAGCCCGACGGCACCAGCGCACCACTGGAGATCGTGCTGCTGGACAGGGTGTCCACTGGCTTCGCTGGTGTGGTCCAGCTGCTGGAGTGGTTTGAGCTCCCCAACGACATCGTGATGGTGCTGGAGCGCCCGGAGCGGTGTCAGGACCTCCAGCATTTCATTCGGGCACGGCGGTTCCTGGCCGAGGAGGTGGCGCGGGAGCTCTTCCGCCAGGTGCTGGAGGCCGTGTGGCACTGCACCAGCTGCGGGGTCCTGCACAGGGACATCAAACCAGAGAACATCCTGGTTGACCTGGCCAGCGGCCAGGCCAAATTGATTGACTTTGGCTGTGGCACCTACCTGCAAGACACAGCCTACACTCACTTTGCAGGTGAGCCCACACAGGGGTAGGGTCCCGCTCCCGGCATCTCATGGCCCAACATCTCCCAGCCCAAGCTGGCTGTGGCAGCAGGGATTCTCCCTTTTGCTGCCAGTCATGGCACTGAATCTTCAGCCCAGTTGCATTTGAGCAGGGGTGGCTAGGGGGCCAGCTTCCAGCCCTGCTGGCAGCCTTCTCCAGCCACTCTGCCCAGGACTGGTGCTGGGGCTGGGGCGGGGGCAGCCAGCCCGACAAAAACACCCGTGGGTGGGGGTAGCAGAGAGGGGGGGCCCAGAACCTGTGCAGCAGCCGGTCTGGTGAGCAGGCGAGAAAGGGCTTGGACTGCTCTGCTCCCCTTGTTTGCCTTGGCTTTTTTGGGGCAATGCAGGCAGGGAGGATGAAGGCATGGTTTTCCCCAGCACTGAGTGGGTTTTTTCTGGGCATGTCATGGTTGGGCCCTCCCAGGGCTTCTGCTGCCCTCTTCAAACACCAGTGGCTCCTTTTCAACTCCAAGTTTGTACACAAGTCCCAGGTGCAGGCCAGAGGGCAGCGGGTCACCCCATGTGCCACTGGTGCAGCCCCCGCATGCCCAGGGATGCTGGGGCGAGGTTCTGGGAGCAGCAGCATCCCCCTGCTGAGCTCCATCTGGATTCCATAGGAACACCATCCTACAGCCCCCCGGAATGGACCCACTTTGGCTGGTACCACGGCGAGGCAGCAACCATTTGGTCCCTGGGCATCCTGCTGCACCAGATGGTCTGCGGGGAGCACCCTTTCAGGAAGGGCCGGAACATCAGCTGGGGCCAGCTCTCGCTGCCACAACGGCTCTCTCAAGGTGGATCCTCATCTCTGGGCACAGGGGGAATGCCAGTGTTGGGAGACAGCAGCGGGCTCGTGAGCATCCTGCTCTGGCAGCTGCTGAGGAGGGGGCACATGTGCTGCTCTCCTGCTCTCCTCCAAAACAAAGAACTGATGGGAAAGTTTAGGCCCAGCTCTGAAACATCCAGCATGGCCTGGGCACGGGAATAGTGGCCAGGAGCCTTCTCCAACTGACCGGCGGTTTGTGGTTTCTCTCCCCAGACTGCAAGGATCTTATCAGGTGGTGTTTATCCCTGAACTCCTTGGACAGGCCCTCATTAGAAGACGTGTTCTGTGATCCTTGGCTGCAGGATATTCATCAGCCATAGCAGAAGGGAGAGAGCCACAGGCACACTTTGATCCAGGGCCCTGGTAAGTTACAGCTCCACACAAGCCTTGGCAATCAGAGGCAAAGAAACGCAGACTTTTTGTCCTGCCTGGATCACTGCCACGGGTGATCAGATGGGAACAGGCAGCCCTTGTGCTGGAGCTCAGCTGCTCTGCCCAGCACTGGTGGCCACCACTGAAGCTGGTTGTGCTTGTCCTGGTTCACTGACAGCTGGGGCCCTGGGCAGAGCCCTGACAGCCTGTTCTCATCCCCAGGGAAGAAGGAGCCCCTGGAGAAGCTGTATCGGGTGGGGCTGCTGCTGCTGCTAGAGACATGGAGGACACCATCAAGGATGACAACCTCTTCCTTGACCTGGCCACTGGCAGCTGAAGATGATGGACTTTGATTCTGGCACCTTCTTCAAAGGCAGGCTCCACAGAGAATTTGCAGATGAGTTCACAGCCAGGGGGATGCTCCCAGTTTTGGGCATTGCACGGCCTGGCCGGGCACCAAAGGTTCCCCCCATTGCTGGGCTGGATGCAATGAATTTTTCAGTGGCTGCCAAGCTGCTTTTTGGCAGGGCTGGGGGGATGTGCTGGGGTGGGTATGAAATGGGAGTCGGCTCCTGGCCCTGCCAACAGCCCCCAGCACCCACCATGCCCGGGGCCGGGCTGGGGCTGGGGCTGGGGCAGCCAGCCCGACACAAACAAAGCCCCAGGGCAGGAGCAGAGGTTTGACTGCAGAACCTGTGTGGGGCTGCTTTGCTTTGCAGGCAAGGAAGGGCTTGGGCTGCTCCACTGCCCTTGTTTGCTTTGGGATCACCGTTGTTTTGGGGGGCAGTGCAGGGGGAAGGGAGAAAGCGTGGCCTTCCCTCACCCGTGGGTGGGTTTTTCCCGTGCATGTAGGGCTTGGGCCTTCCTCAAGGCCCTGACAGAGATCAGAGTTTTTACCTTTCCTCTTGTTTTCCTTTTTTGTCTGTAATCTGTTTTCAATAATTTGTTGTTTGTTTTTCTAAAGGAAGCGTTCTAGGTGGTGTCCAGTGTGGATGGGGAAGTGCTCGGGAGCAGCTGCGGCGTGGATGGGACGTGCCCTTGGAGAAGGCTGAGGACATGGTTTGGGAGCAGCTTTTCTCCCGGCGGCGGATGGCGTGAGGTGGGTCCCCGTGTGCTTGGCACGGGTGGGAGAAGGGCTTTTGGGAGATGGCAGCGAGCACAGGAGCATCCTGCTCTGGGCAGCTGCTGAGGAGGGGGATCTGCCGTGGCTGGCTGCAGGCTGGGCACATGTCCTGCCCTCCTGCTCTGCTCCCAAGGGCAGCAGTGATGGGGACGTTTGGGCCCAGCTCTGGGCATGGCCAGCATGGCCTGGGCACCGTGGGCACTTGGGACAAGGGGGACAGGAGCCTTCAGCTGACGGGTGCTCTCTGGTTTCTCTCCTCCCAGCCGGGCTCTGTGGATGCTGAGGCTGCTCTGGGCTCAGCCAGGGCTCTGCTGGGCTCAGCCCCGGCCACGGCTGGGCCCGCTCTGCCCTCACATGGCTCTGACAGCTTTGCATCAGACGAGCCCGTTCCGAGCACACCGACTGAGCTTTCTGCTGCTGCAGGTGAGGGAGACTCTCCTGCAGGCCAGGAGATTGCAGTTGGCAAGAACCCAAACTCTCCACAGTCCCAGCTGACCACCTGTATGTCCCCAGGCTGTTTTGTCTGTCCCACTCTTCCTTCTTTTTGGCTGGAATTGTGCAGTTGCCCTTTCTTCCTCCTCTAGAAGTGCCACGAGTGGGCCAAACCTGGCGAGTGGGCCGTGTTCCTAAGGCAGTGCAGTCTGGAGCTGAGGGATGAAGAATTGCCCTTCTGCACTTCCAAAGCAGAGCAAAAAGCTGTAAGTGGGACTTTCCATCCGTAAGAAGCCCCTGACAATTTCCAAGGGAATGTGCAGCTCATTCACAGGATGAGAAGGAAGGGCATCTTCTCAAGGATTTGGGGTTTGGCAGAGTTTAGATTCCCAGTCGTGCTTGGAGCTGGAAGGGCACAAAGCAATTTCCTATTGCTTCAACCACAATTTAAAATAACGATCTTGGAAACACACCCCAAAGTCTTTCAAGAAAGGCTGCTGAGGTCTGTAAGATGGATCAATGACATCAGCACGTTTACAGAGAAAATAACTGAGTTGTCTTTTTCAAAAGATCAGTTCCCTCTTAATCCAAAGTAGCAGAAGATATTCCACTGAAAACTTGGGGTTTGATTTTACCTTTCACATTTTATGTATGACTTTTTTTTTTTTTTCTCCTTTTTTCTTTTTTTTGTTTTTTGACAGAGATAACATATTCTTAAAAAGGAGTGTCCTTTGCTCCTGGTTCCCGTGTGGAGCAGCTCCCTTCTCGCTGGCTGAGCTGCTCAGGCAGAGCCCGGCAGCTCCTGGCCCTGCAGGGCTGAGGCTTGTCCCCGTTGCTGGGCACAGACTGATGGAGCAGCGCTGCTGAACACGGGGACACACAAGAGGGACCAGAAGCAGCTGCCTTTGTCCACCTGAAGCTCCAAGGCCCAAACTCTGAGCACACGGGGGTGCAAGAGACTCGCAGGCTCCCTGTTTGCTGTGCTGGCCCACTTTGTGCCCGGCCCAGCTTTGCGTGGGGCTGGCAGGGAGAACAAGGGGCAGCTCCCTCCCAGCCCCCAGCCCAGGGACCCCTCCGGCCCCGGGGCTTGGGGCACGCTCAGCACCCGCTGCTCCAGCGCCCGCTTCTGCTGGCACTGACAGCAACAAGCAAATTGTGGCTGATGCCGAGGGAGCAGCAGCAGTGCCTGGATCTGATCCCTGAGCCTGGGCCAGGGCTACACAAGTGACCCCCACGGCAGCAGCAGCAGCAGCAGCAAATGGCACTGACAGCAAAACCCAGCGATAACCGAGCCCCGGGTGAACAGAGAGCACAGCAAGAGGGACAACAGCAGTGGAGTGCAGAGACTGGAGAGAACGAGAGCTGGCAGCAGGAACAGCTGCTTCATTGCACTCTCGGAGAAAGCTCCTGCCTGTTTCAAAGCACTGAAAGGCGTGAAGGGCAGAGAGGAGATGACACCAAGCAATGCTCCTGTTTTCACACCCTCCTCTCTCAGTGTCCCAGAAGGAATTGGATGAACTGTATTCTTCTCTCCGAATCGTCTCGTTCAGCATGAGCACCTCAGCTCCAGGGGCTGAAGGAGCTGGAGCCTCAGGCCACAGGAGCCGAGCAAGAGGAAACTTCTTTGCCATCCTAATGCTGCCAACATGGACCTGACTGAATGCAGCAGATGGAATCATGGAATCATTGAATCCTTTCTGTTGGGAAAGACCTCTGAGCTCATCCAGTCCAGCTGTTCACCCAGCGGTGTCAAGCCCACCACTAAACTACGTCCCTGAAGTGCCAAGGCCTGGACAAGAGGCCCTGAGTGAGGCCTGAACAGCAGGCCCTGAGCCAAAGGTGGCCTCTGGATGAGCCTTCCAGCCAAAGGTTATCTTTGTATATGCTCGTTAACGAAATATGCACGGTCATTAGTGCTGTGATAGATGTATCCACTCATTAGTCAAACATGGATTGACCTTTCTGTATTTAGAAGCTGGACAAGGCCATGAAATCCGACATCTGGCCTTGTTTGGGGCTGAGTAGTCAGAGTCAACTCCTTGGTTCCTCCTTGGGCCCTGGCCAGGCTTTGGGAGGAAGCAAACAGGAGAATGAAAGCAGATGTTCCTTCAGTTGGTGTCTGTGTCTTTGGTGCTGACCCTGCCCACTGGTAAAACAGAATTGGCATAGTCTGGCCAGATCACAACAAATGTCACTTTTTAAATCCAAATGTAAGGAATCAGCCCCGTCAGGAATGCCCAGATGGGAAGACCTTCCCTAGAGTTCGCTGGCTCTGGAGTGGGCTGAGGTCAGAGCAATGGGGAAGTCCGTGAAAAGGAGCTGAACTGCTGGATGTCTTCAAATGCATCCAAAAATTGCAATTTAGAAAAGGAAAAGAACTGGTGGGTTTGGGAAGACGAGGATGGATTTTGTTAACAGCATGTTGCAAACAGCACCAAGAGAAGGAACGATTGTTGGAACACTCCCACATGGAGTGACAGAAGAAGGTTTAAGTCTTGAGCTCAGGTTCATTTGTGCAAGTGATAAAATAATGAGAATTTTAAACAATATTAATAATAATAGTAGTTCTATATAATGTTAGATGATAATATATATTAATATATCTATTTAAAAATGGATCATGTGAAATAAGGCTGACAATGCTAATTTGTTAGTTTTGGCTGCTCACTGTAGCACTAACTACCCTCCAGAAAAGGACTGGCCAAGACCCAAACGTCAGCGGTAAACTTTGCGAGATTGTACACAACAAATAAAGGAGGAAGGGATGAAATCAGCTATTTTTATAGGATTTGCTGATGCTGTGATGCAGAAAGTTTTGTCTGTTACTGTGAGAAACAAAGTGATTAAGACTTCTGGGTTTTTCATATCCCAGACTACCCACAAGCTGCAGGATTGGTTGAAGGGATGAAGGGGTTGTTAAAAGAGCAGTTGAAAAAATGAGGAGAAGGGAACCTGTCCCCATGGAGAGCCCATCTCCCAGATGTGCTCCACACCCTTAACAAGGGGCCCAGTGGGGTAATGGAAACCCCCTGGGTGTGCAGGGCTGCAGCCAATTTGCAAATACAGCCATGGACAGGGAGACTTGGACTTGCTGGGAAATTGTTCTGGGTGCCATGGCCCCTGACAGGGCCACCCCAGAGGCTGCAGGGCTGGGCCTTGATGCATTACAATTAATTAGGATAAATCAGAAGCAAATGAGAGTTATCAATACTGGAACAGGAATTCAGATTCCTCCAGGACACTTTGATTTGCCAACTGCTCGCTTGGAGCTTGGCCTTGCAAAGTGTTCATGTCTTGGGAGGAGGAAGTGATGCAGATTATCAAGGAGAAATTAAAGTAATCCTGTTTAATGATAGTGAACAAGATTTGATTATTCAACCCCATGGCAGGGGAGCACAATTATTGATATTGCAATTTTAAAAACAATTGTGAAAAAAGGAGATGCACCTCAAATCACCACTGTTGGTGGAGATAAAGGGTTTGGATCCAGCAGTCCTAATAATGCAGCCAAAGTGTGGGTGCAGAGGCCAAAGGGCCCTCCCGAGCCAGGTGAAGGAACAGCTCAGGGGAAAGACAGCACTGTCTGAATCCTGAAAGCTGGGCAGGAACGATGGGAATGTGTCCCTGCAGCCAAGTGTTCTATGGCGGAACGAGTGGATGTTATGGGATATTGTTTTACAGATCCTGCCAGACCAAATCTCCCTGTTTGCCCCCACAGTGCCTTTGGAAAATGCTCTGATCCAGGGGGCTCCATGGGCAGGCTGATGTGACACTGAGGGACTTCCACACCAATTCCAAGCCAGAGTCAGGTGCCCCTCAGGGACTGGGACGCGGCACCTCTGCAGCCAAAGGGGAAAGGACCCCACCAAG
>JAVTVJ010001933.1:0-31257 GCA_034509425.1 Eopsaltria australis | reverse complement strand
CCGCTCCTCCAGGAGGAGGAGGGAGAAAAAGGGGGACCGGTGTCGCTAAACACCGGCAAGGCCCGCTCTGCTCCTCTGTAGGTCTAGGAGGGGGAGGGAGAAAAAGGGGGACCGGTGTCATTGATAGAACAGTAGTGGGTTGAATAAACTTTGTCCTGTGATATTGGAACTAAGGTGGTGTGCCTGAGTCCGGACTTTGTGAGTGTGGTGAATGCGTGGGTGAGCAATGTTGTGTCATTGTTGATTTATTGTTATCTAACTGCAGTTTTATCATTGTTTAATTGTTGCTTTATTTTTACTGGTGTTTTGCCGTTGTTAATGAATTTGGGAGAGGTAGTGAATTTTTTGAAGCAAAATTGCCATCTTGTGTTATAATTGCAATGGTGTGTCGTTGTTTTATTGTTATTTAACTGCAGTTTTATCATTGTTTCACTGTTGCTTTATTGGTACTGGGGTTTTGCCGTTGCTACTGAGTTCGGGAGAGGTTGTGGATTTTTGAAAGTTATAATTGCAATGTTGCGTCCTTGTTGTTTTATTGTTGTCTAACTGCAGTTTTATAATTGTTTAATTGCTGCTTTATTGTTACTGGTGTCTTGTTGTTGCTAACGAGTTTGCGAGAGGTAGTGGATTTTTTTTAACGGAATCGTCATCTTGTGTTAGTTGTAATTGTAATAAGAGAACAGCTCTCTAAGTTTATTTGTGATACAACACTACCACCTTGTGGCAAAATTTACAATTGCAGCAAGGTATAAGGGAAAGAGGAGACAATGGGAGCCAGACAGAGCATAGAAGTCCCTAAAGCTAGTCCATTAGGGTGTGTTATAGCACATTGGAAAGAAGTTGCAGGGACCGGAGGTACTGAAAATAAGTCCACTCTTATTAAGTATTGTAGCCAGTGGTGGCCTCTGTATAGGCTAGATGAAGGAGCGAGGTGGCCACCCACTGGAACTCTAGATTACAACACTTTGCTACAATTAATGCTATTTTTAAGGAGGGAGGGTAAGTGAAGTTTCGTATTGTGATATGTTCTTTTCTCTCCGAAATCACCCAGAGTGGCAAAGAGATTGTGGGATCAAGGCTCCTCTTGACCCTCTAGTACTAGCTATGGAAAAGGAGAATAAAGCAAAGAGTGGGAAATTAAAGAGATGCTGCTCAGCCTGTAGTATTGGACAGAGGTGTATAAAATTGGATAAGGTGTACCAAAGCACATTTCAGGAACAAGGCCTGTCAGATTTATTGGAGGCCCCCCCAACGGACAAGAAAGGGAAAGGGAAGAGAGAGATGAGGATGCAGAGACCAGCTCACCCCCTAGCAGCCTGGTATCATCCCGGACTAGGCAACGAGTCCTACAAGTCCCCCTACGAGAGGCAGTAGGACCAGGGGGAGATCCAGTGATGGTTAAAGTGCCCTTCTCAACTATTGATTTAGAAGCATGGAGGAAGGTCGCCCAGGATTATCGCAGTAACCCAGTAACTACGGCACAGAACTTGCGATATATCATCAAACAACATAATCCAGACTGGTCTGACATGCAATTATTGTTAGAATCATTAACCGAGACAGAAAAGCAGCTAGTTCTGAAAACAGCAAGAGAACTAGCAGAAGATTATTGTAGAACCCAGCAATTAGATGTAAAAGACTATTTTCCCCTTGATAAACCAGACTGGAGACCAAACAGGGGAGAGGAGATGAAGAAGATAGAAAGTTATCGAGAATGGATAGCCAGAGGGATGGAACGGGCTATACCTAAAACCATAAATTGGTCAGAGTTATATACTATTAAACAGGGGCCTTCTGAGACACTATCTGAATTTTTGGACCGACTGAGGAGTGCGATGCGTTGTCATACACCTCTAGATCCCAGAGATGAAACAGGAATCCAACAATTAGTGAGCTTATTCTTGGGCCAATCCACAGGGGATATCAGGCGTAAACTTCAGAAAATAGTAGGGCCTGAGTCAAGAAACCTAGAAAAGCTACTTGATGAGGCATGGAGAGTATTCAGTGATAGAGAAGAGGGATATAGGCAAAATACGAAGAAAGTTATGATAGTGAGGGAGGAGAGAGGAGAAGAACGCAGACAAAGTCAACAAAAACAGAGAGGTCCACCCCGACTAGACAAAGATCAGTGCGCATTTTGTAAAGAGTTTGGGCGCTGGAAGAATGAATGCCCCAAATGGAGGGGGGACAAGGGAAAAAGAATGGTTGCCTATGCCAAGGAAGACTGAGGAGGACCGGGAGATCTTACCCCAGCTGATCCCCTGGTTGTAACAATGAAGCTGGGGAAGGAGCGGAAAAGGGTGGAGTTTCTAATTGACACAGGAGCAACATACTCGGTATTGAATAAAGCCCTGGTGCCCGTGGGAAAGGATTATGTTATGGTGCAAGGAGCCACTGGCGAATCTGAAAAGGCTTATTTCTGTAAACCTTTAAAATATAAATTTGGGAAACAGTGGGGCATCCACAAATTTTTATATATGCCAAAGTCTCCAAAGGCTCTCCTGGGAAGAGACCTATTAGAGCAACTACAAGCAACCATCATGTTTAAAGACGGGGAAATTATTCTGGAGGTAAATGATCAACAATATGTGGAGGTGTTAAGTCTGATATTGACAACCACTGAGATTGGGGAAGAAATCAGTGAAGAAATAGTTAGTCAAGTGTTCCCTGGAGTGTGGACTTCTAATGTGCCGGGAAGGGCAAAGAACGCACCTCCTATAGTAATTAACCTCAAGGAAGGAAAACACTCAGTCAGGATTAAGCAATATCCTTTGAGAAAAGAGGACAGAGAAGGAATTAGGCCAGTGATTGAAAATTTTTTACAACTAGGTTTATTGAAAGAATGCCAATCTGACTTCAACACTCCTATATTACCTGTTCGGAAACCCGATGGGTCATATCGAGTGCTACAGGACTTAAAGGCTGTTAATAAAATAACTGAAGATCTTTACCCAGTGGTAGCAAATCCGTATACTCTATTGACATGTTTAACACCAGAGCTAACTTGGTTTACCGTTTTAGACTTAAAAGATGCCTTCTTTTGCCTCCCTCTCCATGAAGCCAGTCAGAAAATTTTTGCCTTTGAATGGGAAAATCCTAAAAGCGGGCGTAAAACCCAACTCACCTGGACAGTTCTCCCTCAGGGGTTCAAAAATTCCCCCACCTTGTTTGGGGAACAGCTTGCAAAGGACCTAGAAGCCTGGGAGGCTCCATCAGAAGAAGGGAAGTTGTTGCAGTATATGGATGATCTCCTTATAGCCACTAAGACAAAAGAGGCATGTGTGGCATGAACGGTGAGTCTTTTAAATTTTTTAGGGCTCCAGGGGTACAGGGTGTCAAAGAAGAAGGCTCAAGTGGTGAAGCAAAAGGTAATTTACCTGGGGTACGAAGTTAGTGCTGGACAACGGACTTTAGGGCAAGACTGTAAAGAAACAATATGCCAAACCCCGCAACCCCGGACAGTAAAAGAATTGCAAACCTTTTTGGGGATGACAGGATGGTGTAGATTGTGGATTTACAACTATGGACTGCTCGTCAAACCCCTGTATGCACTTATCACAAGTGGGAGCAGACATCTCCAGTGGACCAAGGAAGCCACTCGAGCCTTTTCTCAGTTGAAGGATACCCTTATGTCAGCCCCAGCCCTAGGACTTCCGGACGTGAGTAAACCGTTTTTTCTGTTTTCGCATGAGAAACAGGGGATTGCCTTGGGAATACTGGCACAGAATCTAGGCCCATATCGAAGGGCAGTTGCCTATTTATCCAAGCAGCTGGATGCAGCCGCTAAGGGATGGCCAGGATGCCTCAGGGCTGTAGCAGCAGTTGTGATGAATATTCAGGAAGCACGGAAATTCACATTGGGCCAGAAAATGACTGTGCTGGTGTCCCATACAGTGTCCTCAGTACTGGAAGTGAAAGGTGGGCACTGGCTTTCCCCTCAAAGATTTTTGAAATACCAAGCCATTATAGTAGAACAAGATGATGTGGAAATAGTGGTGACTAATACTGTCAACCCAGCTTCCTTTCTCAGCGGAAATCAAGGAGAGCTGGTGCAACACAATTGTCTGGAAACCATTGAAGCCACCTACTCCAGCCGCCCAGACTTGAGGGACACCCCTTTCGATGATGCAGAGACCTGGTTTACAGATGGGAGTAGCTACGTCATCAGTGGAAAGCGGCATGCTGGATATGCAGTTACCACTAGCAAAGAGGTAATAGTATCTGGTCCCCTACCCACAGACACCTCTGCACAGAAAGCCGAGATAATCGCCCTGACTCGTGCCTTGGAGATGGCAAAAGGAAAGAAAATAAATATCTACACAGACTCGAGATATGCATTTGGGGTTGTGCATGCACATGGAGCTATCTGGAAAGAAAGAGGACTATTGAATTCACATGGGAAGAACATTAAACATGCACAGGAAATAATGAAACTATTGGAAGCAGTCCAGATGCCCGAGAAAGTAGCAATTATGCACATTAGGGCACACCAAAAGGTGAGCTCGGAATTGGAAGAAGGAAATGAGCTGGCGGATAGAGAGGCAAAAGAAGCAGCAAAATGTGAGGTAACAATTGAAGGAACCCTGATTCCAGACGGACAGATATCTCTCGGAGGTAAGCCCGAATACAGTAAGAAAGATAAAAAACTTATTGAGGACCAAGAAGGAACATATAACCAGGAAGGATGGGCTGTCACTGCAGATGGGAGGCTGGTTGTCCCTTCTCAGATATTATGGTCCTTAGTAAGGGAGGAACATCAAAAAACACACTGGGGAACAGAGGCCTTGTATAGCTATCTAATTGAAAAGATTACTGCCAGAAATTTATATGCCACTGTCACCCAGGTGACCAGGCAATGCGATCTTTGCCTCCAGACTAATCCTAAGAATACCCCTAAACCGAAACTTGGTCAGATTGGAAGAGGCCAGGGGCCTGGGCAACAATGGCAGGTTGACTTTTCAGAACTTCCAAGAAAAGGGGGGTATCGATATTTGCTAGTTTTAACAGATACCTTTTCAGGGTGGCCAGAAGCTTTCCCCACTAGAACTGCCAAAGCCCGAGAGGTAACCAAAATATTGTTGCAAGAAATAATACCACGCTTCGGAGTTCCAGCCACAATATCCTCAGACAGAGGACCACACTTTACTTCCAAAATAGTGCAGCAGGTGAGTCGCCATTTGGGTATAGACTGGGAACTCCACACTCCATACCATCCCCAGTCGAGTGGCCAAGTAGAAAAAATGAACCATTTAATTAAGCAGCAAATTGTGAAACTAGGGCAAGAGGTTAATTTGCCCTGGCCCCAATCTCTCCCATTGGCATTGCTACAAATCCGAACTAAACCAAGAACTAAAGAAAAGCTAAGTCCCTTTGAAATGCTTTATGGGAGGCCATATGGAGTGCAAAAAGGAATCTCTACCCAAATTGGGGATGAAACACTTACCACCTATTTGGTGGCCCTAGGTGAACAACTTAGAAAAATTAGAAAATATATGGCTAGAACTCAGAGCAGAGGGCTAGATGGACCTGTGCATGACATACAGCCTGGGGATTATGTGTATGTTAAGTCTTTTACAGAAAAGACTCTGGAACCACAGTGGGAAGGACCATTCCAGGTGCTACTGACAACCCACACTGCAATCAAGATCAAAGAACAGGGCGCCTGGATTCATCATACGCGAGTGAAGAAAGCCCCGAGAACTCCTTGGAAAGCAACACTGGGTGATAATGAACTGAAACTGAAACTTACTTGAGAAAGATGAATGGACTCTGGGTAGAAATGTTAGCTTGGAGAGTTGTATCTCTCCTGATTATAGCCATGACCATAACCGCAAGACCACGTGTGTATCAAGTACTTGAGCACAATGTCTGTCAAGGAAAGGCTTATGACTCCCACTCTTGCAAAATGCTGTTCCAGATGCTAAAGGTCACGAATGCATCCGTTTGGGAAGGGAAAGATGTTTGGGGTTGTGAATATGCATTCGTTCAGGACGGATTCCATAAGGCCCACCAAAAACCTATGGAGTTAATTCGAATTGATTCCGGATGCTGCGAAACATGCTTATCTACTTGTCCTGAATTTAGGCTTAAAATAGAAGGGTGCGCACTTAAGGGTAATAACATAGACTACAATATTACTCAGGATTGTGTTATACCCCAAGATGATGAAATAAGTCAGCCAACACAAAAACCAGAAGAGGCCACAGCTGCTCATACCCAAAACACCCTGTAAGAGTCTGGACAGAAATCCCTATCTGCCTCACGACCATCGACAGAAGCAGAGGCCGAAAACCCAGAGACCCTAAGAGGGGAAAAGGACTTTTGCACAATGAGGTCCAGCCAGATCTTGGTGGGATGCCTGCCAGGTGCCCGGGTGTGCTGCAGAGCTGTGCTGTAGAGCTGTGCCGCAGAGAACCGTGCCGCTCAGCTAACGGGGCGGAAAGGACTGCACAAGAACAATCTGTCCGGTACAGCTGCACCTGTACTCTAAAACAATGGGCCTTACTCCCCACCTGCTGGCTACTTGCCCCTCGTCTCTGGAGGGATTGCCTCATCTCTTGGTTACCTGCCCCCCCGCTTTCGAAAAGACTATAAAGAGACTCTCAAAAGTACCCCTACGAGATCTCCCTACGGACGAGACGAATCCATCGGATCCGGACAACGAGGACTTCGTCGTGCCGTGGTAGCTATGCCCCCCCTTTCCCCTTTCTTTCTTTCTTCTCTCTCTCTCTCCTCTATCGCATAAGCGTGTTGTTGGCACTCAATAAAGTGCTTTTTGATTTTGATTTAAGCAAAAATACTTGTCCCTGTTTTCTTTTGCACTCTGAGATTCAAAGTAACGAACCATCACGACCCCCGCTCCTACGAGCGGATCGTGACACACCCCAAGGAAAACAATTCAGCCTATAGTCTCCAGAACTGGACCTTATGCAATTAAGAAGGTAGGGATCCAAAGACTGCTACTGAATCCAGAATGGTCCTTGAAACGGATAGAGATGGAGATGCAAGTAAATGCTTCAGCTATCCGATCAGAGTGCACTCCATTCCTTAAGACTTCCTTTATGGATTGGACCATTTGGTTACAGAAACGTGCACCTAACACTTCTAGACAGAAGAGAGAATTTACAGGAATACTAGGAACAGGACTGGGGATCCTGAATACGATGGACTCAGAAGTACTAATGAACAAATTGGCTGCAGCTGGGAGTGATGTGGTTAAATTACAGCAACCCTTACAATCCTCATTGCTAGCCCTTGGCACCAGTCAATGGAAGCTGTCCAAAATTTTACCGGAGTGGGAAGGGATACAAGAACAGGATCATAGACTAATAGTAAATACCATGGGTGCAGCTAGTGAAAATATGTCTCTAGCCCTCAGATGTGTACAAGCACAAATATGGATGCAGTCAGTAGCTGCTTCAATTATCAGGGAAGGTATTGAAGGCACATTCCCTGCAGAGGTCCGCAAAGTTGTCTGGGACCATGCCTCCGATTTAGAAAGAGAACTTCAGTCATGGTGGGTTTTAGTCAACTTCACCTATGATCCTGTGTTGCGTTCCCTGCTCCGGTCCCACCCTGGTACCGGCAGCGGAGTCCTAGCCCTATCCTAGGATGCCGTTCGCCCTCGGGAAGGCACCCTCGGAGTGCTGACTATGAGCACAGCTGGCCCGCGTTCGGTCCGGGGAGATGTTGCCCCCGGAGCGTGGTGAAACAGCAAAGAACTACCAGAGAAGGAGGTCTCTTGGTATGTGATTTCGGTAGGTTTATTGCCTCCAAAGGGAGCACATGGACCAAGAGCCAAGAGCAGCTTATTACATCGGTATTTAAGGGAGGAACAACACCCAATAGGATGAGGGCAGGGGACAATACAGGGGAGGGGCTGGGGTACATGATCAAATGGGGTTTAGGGAGGGGAGGGGAACAGAGAGAACAACGAATGAACTATGGAGTGACAGGGAATTTCCCAGAGCGGGGAAACATAACAGACAAGTCCAGTAACCAATAGCAGGAGCTTGGGTCCATGGATTGGTGGTCCAACTGCTGCCCCTGGGAGCTCCGGGGGGAAACCCTCTGTCCGTGGAACCTGTCCGGAAGTCCTCTGGTTCCGAACCACCGCAACAATCCTGTAACCAGCATGGTAACGGCCTTTGTTTTAACTATACATAATGTGTCGGTGAGTCTGATATACCCAATAGTTCCCCTAGGACTAAACCATGAAGGAACCATCCTATATCCCTCAGAACACAGGATGTGGGCACAAAAGGTGGAAGGGAAATGGAGAACTATTAATATAGAGTCCTGTGCCACAAGGAAACAGCTTGGATTCATATGTGAAGGGAATATAAATAGGGATCAAGATACTTGCCTGGATACAGAACAGAGTATTTGTCACTTTGAAGCCCATTCAGTCAATCAGACAACCCTACTGGTATACATAGGTCAAGGCTGTGTGTGCCTCAGGACACCATGCTCTTCGGTAGTGGTGGATGGACTAATTATAAATGAAACTCAGTCCAATTTGTGCATTTGTAACTTTGTCAAAATTGAAGGATGTGACTTCTCTTATCAGGCACCAGTAGTATCCCATCAATATATAAAGGCAAACCTGACCACGGTACAGGAAATATCACCTGTGCCCATAGGGATGAATTTAACTTTGGTCAAGCAACTATTGAAGCACGAGAATTTAAAGGAAATTCTCAGAGAAATTAGAGATATGGGAAAGAGGACTCTGATCACAATACATCATGATGCAGAGACCATACGAGGGGTCTTTAGAAGATTGAATACAGATGCATCTCATCATTGGTGGGACACACTTTTTGGATGGTCACCAAAGGCAACTGGACTCCTCAATGCAGCAATTCATCCAACTGTTGTTTTACTAATCCTGGTTAGTGTAAGTTTGTGTATGTCCATTGTAATGCTCTTTTGGAATTGGAAGATGATACAACGAATGGAGGTACTAACCTCATTGTCAAAGGTACATTGATGCCTTAGGTTTTAACCTCTTATTTTTTTCATCAAGACTGCTCTAAAACTCCATAAATTGTCATCTAGTGTTCTGTTACTGTCATTTAGACGAAACAATTTCTCTCGGGGCTGGAGTTTCAAGGACATACAGTTTTTTCCAAAAGCCCAAAATGTAAACACCCATGGACAGCAGCGAAGAGAAGAAGGGAACAAGCTGGGGATGGGACTTCAAGACCCGAAACTGTAATTGGACAATGGGTTTCTGATATGCAGATGAACCAAAGGTATATCTGTCTCAAAAACACGTGCTAGGGGTCCATTTTTGGGTGTAGTCTCTGAGAGACTCTTGCATGGCCCAAAGTGTACCTTGTTTTAATAAATACTTCTTTTATTCTCTTAACTCTGTCCAGCCTCTGTTTCAGGTCAGCCTTTTGTAAGGCATCAGAATTGGCGACTCTGGTGGGACGGGAGGCTTCTGAAAAAACCCCTGGACCCCAGAGGAGATCCAGCCCCCGCCCCCGCCCCCACTCTTCACCAGCACGGGAAGAGGAGGCTTCGACCACAGTCCAGACGGTATCAGAGCCGAAGGATCCTTGGACCTGACTCAGAGGCACGTGAGTAACGGAATAAAAGCAGTATTCTGTTTGTTTTAGTCTGTGAGGGAGGGGGTCAAGAGATCGTTGATCTCTTAGAATTTGTTTAGCATCTTTGGGGCTCAATAAAGTGTCCCAAGGGGGCTGTGGCGTACTTGCCATTTCCCCCTCTGTTGTTTTAGCTCGTGAGAGCTTAGTGCTGCAGCAGCAGCAATTTGGCTTGGAGCCAAGGGTGGAGCAGTGGCTTAGGCTGCTGCCTGCTGGCACCAAGCTCAGGAGTTCGAATCCCCCTCCTACTTGTTTGCCTTGCTACCTGCTTAGTGTATCATTTATAACTACTCACGATGAGTTGCAACTTTTCTTGTTCAGATGATGCTCAAATACCTAAGGATTCACCATTAGGTCTAGTCTTAGAAAACTGGCAAAAATTAACCGGGACGAGCAAACAGTTTACAAAACCTGAGATTATACGGTTGTCTAAAACCATTTGGCCAACTTTTAATTTAAAAGACAATCAAAGGTGGCCTAAACTTGGTAGCTTGGATGAAGAACTGATACTGGATTTAACATCCCGCCTGTGTGAACAGCACTACTTCCAAGAAACTGAGTATTTGAGATTCTTTTTAGTTATAGCACAAGATGAGCAGCTGCAGAAACCTAAATCACAGTATGTGTTGTTCTTAAGGAAAAAAGAGAAAAAGAGTGAAGGGGAACCGCCCATATTAAATCCGGTGTGCAGTAATAAAGACGAAGCAGAGTCAGATCTAGTAGCACCGGCACTAAGAGCTAATCCAGCGCCGGCCCCGGGGGGGGGCCCAGCCGCGGCCGGCCCAGGGGCTGCTCTAGCCCCGGCGGGGGGGGGAGCCCAGGCCCAGGCCGTTCCGGGTGCGCAAGCAGCGGCGGCGCCAGCGGCGCCGGCCGCCCCTGCTCCCCCCGCCATGTCTGCCCCGCCGGTGCCCGCGTCTTCTGCGCATGCGCACGCCGCGACCGCCCCGGCCCCGTCCCCTCTACAGCCACCGTTCCAATCAGGGGCAGGGGAGGGGGAGAGGGGAGTCGCAGCTTCCACAGAATCCCTGTCAGTGAAGAAGGAAGAATACTGCCTTTGCCGATCGAAGAAGATGCAGGCCCCTGTGCCGCCTCCCCCTTGGGAGCCGGAGCCGCCTGCGCTTTGCCCCTGCTAAGGCATCATCAGGAGGCCTCCCCCTTCTTCGCAACCCCGCGCGCGCCTTGGTGGGAGGGGCCAGGGGGAGGGGAATGCCAGCGGGTGCAGCCAACGGCACCACCCCTGGAGGTGGGGCCGAGGGGCAGAGCTTTCTACCGAGAGGGCGGAGAAGGCACCTCCTACAGGGAGAGCCGAGCCCCTCCCGCTCTCAGGCCTGTGAGCTTCCACAGCAACGTCGCGCGCCGAGGAGCTGGCTCAGGGGATGACGTCATCAAAGCAAGCGACCCGGCCGTAAGCGCTGTACGCCGCAGCAGATCTTGGGCTGCGATTCCTAAGATTAGAACTGATCCAGGTAAATTTAACACAGCTGATTCACAATCGGATAGCTCTCCCTCTGATAGCTCTTCTGAAGAGGAAGATGAAATCTTAGCTGCCCTAAGCAGGCGAAGGAAGGGAAGGATAGCCCGAAGGGCCATACGAGAACGCAGTCCTGTGGCAAAACGTACTAGATCAAAAAAGGAAAAAAGAGAAGAACCAGTTCTACAAGCCCCATTACGGCAAGCAGTTGGCAACCAAGGGCCAATATATGTAAAGGTTCCATACTCCCTTATTGAGTTGGAACAGTGGAAAACCACTGTAGGACAGTATAAAGAAAACCCAGATAAGGTTGCCAAGCTAGTGGATAGAGCTATTAGCACACAAAACCCTGACTGGACAGATCTGAACTCTATGTTAGATACATTGCTTGATCCCACTGAAAGGCAAATGGTTAATAATGCTATTACAACATCGTTAGAATCAGGCATAGCGAATGGATCGATCCAAGGTACGGTTGCTGAAATATATCCTTTAAGTGATCCTAACTGGGATCCAAACATCCCAGAGCAGATGGCAAGACTAAAACGGTATCAAAATCTCATAGTATATGGGTTAAAACATGGGGTCCCTAAAGCTCTAAATTGGTCAAAGCTTTACGCAGTACAGCAAAACTATGACGAATCACCCACTGATTTTTTTAATAGGTTGAGAGAAACTGCTATCAAATATACAAGTCTAGATCCTGATTCAGCTGATGGAAAAGCACATCTAGTCCTCTTGTTTATGGGTCAAGCAGCAGATGATATAAGAAGGAAGCTACAGAAGTTAGAGGGGGTTCGAGACATAGATAGAATGCTAGAAGTAGCCTGGAGAGTATATCGAGACAGGGGCTCAAATGAAGGAGTTAGACGGCAACCTAGCAAAAAGACAATCCAAGAAAAGTCATCCAAAAAAACTTCCCCTACAGACAAAGATCAGTGTGCCTATTGTAAAAAGTGGGGACATTGGAAAAATGATTGTCCCGTGTTGAAGCAAAAGTCCCCAGTTCCCCAGCTCCCGATCGAACAAGGCTCGGGTTCATGCTCAGAATGATGGGAACCGAAGGCTTCTTCCCCAGCAGAACCTTTGGTTATAGCTAAGCTGGGGTCAGATAACATCGAATTTTTGGTAGATACTAGAGCAGCATTTTCCGTACTAAATACCATGGAAGGGAAACTGAGTCAAAACACTGTACATGTTGTTGGGGCGACAGGGGTAAGCGAAACACGGCCTTTCTTCCAACCTTTAAAATTCAAATTGGGCAAACACTGGGTAACTCATCAATTCCTTTACATGCCTAACTCCCCTAAACCATTATTAGGGAGAGATTTGCTAGAGAAATTAGAAGCAGAAATTAAATTCAAAAAGGGGAAGGGAATACAAGTTGTAATTCCTGAATCTAAATTTGTCGAAGTTGCTGCACTTTTCATACAGGACAAACGTGGTGAAATCCCCATTGAAGTTGAAAAAGCTGTCAATCCAATAGCATGGGCCAGTGATATCCCAGGAAGATCCAAACAAGCAGAGCCTGTGAGTATTACTCTCAAACCAGGAGCCACACCGGTAAGGAAAAAACAATACCCTTTGAAATTAGAAAGTCGTAAAGGATTAGCACCCATAATTGAAAAATTCCTCCAACATGGGTTATTAGTGCAATGTGAGTCCAGATTTAATACCCCCATACTTGCTATTAAGAAAGCAGATGGTAAGAGCTATCGATTAGTTCAAGATCTGAGAGCAATTAACAGAATTACTGAAGACATACACCCTGTTGTGGCAAACCCCTATACCCTTTTGACTGCACTGACAGACGAATTAGGGTGGTTTACTGTAATAGACCTGAAGGATGCCTTTTTCTGCATTCCTGTGCATAAAAACAGCCAAGAGCTTTTTGCTTTTGAGTGGGAGAATCCTGAGACAGGGAGGAAAAGCCAACTTACTTGGACCGTTTTGCCCCAGGGGTACAAAAACAGTCCCACAGTGTTTGGAAATCAGCTAGCAAAGGAACTAGAGGACTGGAAAAGACAAGAGCCAGAGGGAGTTATTCTTCAATATGTGGATGATATCCTGATTGCGGCTAAAACCAGAGATGACTGCATTAAATTTACCATCAGTTTATTAAACTTTTTGGGACTGAGTGGGTACAGAGTTTCTAAAGACAAAGCACAGATTGCCAAAGAAGCAGTAATTTACTTGGGGCTCGAGATCTTTCGTGGACATCGACAGCTCAGCAAAGAATGGAAAGAAGCCATCTGTCAACTCCCAGAGCCCCGCACTGTGAGGGAGATGCAAGCTTTCCTGGGAATGGTAGGTTGGTGTTGTTTGTGGATAGCAAATTATGGACTGCTGGTAAAACCCCTATATGGAGCATTAAAAGCAGCTGAAAATGGAATTATCATATGGACAGAAAATACAAGGGCAGCTTTTAAACAGCTGAAACACTCCCTAATGTCAGCTCCAGCACTGGGATTGCCAGACTTAACTAAATCTTTTGAACTGTTTACTTATGAAAGATTGAATGTTGCTTTAGGGGTACTAGCTCAACGCCTCGGGAACCAACGGAGAGCTGTGGCTTACTTTTCCAAACAGCTAGACAATGTTGCCCAAGGGTGGCCAGGGTGTTTGAAAGCCGTGGCAGCTACTGTTGTCTTGATCCAAGAGGCCCGAAAACTCACCCTTGGACGGCACATTGTAGTGTATGTACCCCATGCTGTAGCAGCTGTGCTCGAGCAAAAGGGGGGACATTGGCTGTCCAGCAACCGGATGCTTAAATATCAATCATTGTTACTAGAACAGGATGATGTCACCTTAAAAACAACTTCTGTTGTTAATCCTGCCATGTTTCTGTCTTCCACGTTAACTGACAATGTCCCTGAGCATGATTGTTTGCAGACAATAGAAGAGGTCTACTCCAGCCGAACAGATCTGAAGGATGTGCCCCTAGACAATCCAGACTGGGAGCTTTTTACAGACGGAAGCAGCTTTATGAGAAATGGTAAAAGGATGACAGGCTATGCAGTGACCACTCAAGACAAGGTAATTGAGGCGAAGGCCCTGCCAGCAGATGTGTCATCACAGAAAGCTGAGCTGATTGCACTGACAAGAGCCCTGGACCTGAGTGAAGGGAAGAAGGTAAATATATGGACCGACTCTAAATATGCGTTTGGTGTCGTCCATGCCCATGGAGCCATCTGGAAAGAAAGAGGACTGCTGAACGCTCAAGGTAATCAAATTAAACACGCTGAACAAATACTTGCCCTCTTGGAGAGCGTTAGAAAACCCACGGAAGTAGCTATTATGCACTGCAGGGGTCACCAGAAAGGGAAAACCACTCCAGAATTGGGAAATCGCTTTGCTGACAAAGCGGCAAAAGGAGTTGCAGAAAAAGGTATCCTTGCAATAATTCCCAAAAAGGAAGTTAACTTATCAGGGATCATCCCAAAGTATGATCAAGCAGATCAGAAGCTTATTAAATCTCTCAAGGCTGAGATCACAGAAGGTGGGTGGGCTGTCACACCAACAAATCAAGTTGTAGTCCCACCCCTGATTCTTCGAGAGCTAGCTCAGAGAGAACATGAAAACACACATTTTGGGACTGAAAACCTTCTAAAACATCTAAAAAAGGTAGTAATAGGAAGAAGAATGACTGAAATTGTACAAACAGTAGTAAGCAAATGTGAAGTTTGCTGCAAAAACAACCCTGATACAAGGAAAAGAGTTGTGTTAGGAGTAACAAAAGCAGGGGATCTTCCTGGAGATTACTGGCAAATAGATTTTGCTGAATTACCACGTAGAGAGGGATACCGGTACATACTGGTATTGGTTGACACTTTTAGTGGATGGCCCGAAGCTTACCCTTGTCGCACTAACATAGCCAAAGAAGTGGTAAAGATTTTGCTCAATCATATAATTCCAAGGTTTGGGGTTCCCCTGGGAATGTCATCGGATAGGGGACCACACTTTGTTGCCACAGTAATTAAAGAAATCAGTCAGATTTTGGGAATTACTTGGGATCTGCATACACCTTATAGACCCCAAGCGAGTGGTAAAGTTGAACGTATGAATGGAACCCTTAAAACACAAATTAGCAAAATTTGTCAAGAAACATCTATGACATGGGTTCAAGCCCTGCCTATAGCTTTACTAAGGATCCGCATACAGCCAAGGCGGAGGGATAACATCAGTCCCTATGAAATACTTTATGGTAGGCCATACCAGATTCCACACATTCCAGGGGAAATTCATATAAAAGGGAAACTTGATTTACAGAGATATCTAATGGCTTTAGGTTCCACTTTGCAGAAGCTCCAGAATTACATCGTGCTATCCAGACCCATCGGACTGGACACACCTGCACATCTTTTCCAACCTGGAGACTGGGTTTATATCAAGTGGTGGGACAATGAACCTCTACAAGCTAAGTGGAAAGGACCATTCCAAGTCCTGCTAACTACCCTCACTGCTGTCAAAGTCTCTGGCAAAGGACCCTGGATCCACTACTCCAGAGTCAAGAAAGCTTCTGCTCCTGAAACAACTGAGAAAACAAAGAGTGATGCAGAAGAGAGCGTGATTTAAATAATGCTTCAGTGCTTAAAGAACTGCTCATAGTAATCATAGTCACAATTCTTCTATATCTACTGTTGTTAAATATTTACTGTTATTAAGTGTATATTATTAATAGATTATTAATCTAGATTATTAATATATAGTAGATATTTAGAATAGAGACTTGACAAGGTAGAAGCCTTGTCAAGCCTCTAAAAGGGGGGAAATGATGCCTTAGGTTTTAACCTCTTATTTTTTTCATCAAGACTGCTCTAAAACTCCATAAATTGTCATCTAGTGTTCTGTTACTGTCATTTAGACGAAACAATTTCTCTCGGGGCTGGAGTTTCAAGGACATACAGTTTTTTCCAAAAGCCCAAAATGTAAACACCCATGGACAGCAGCGAAGAGAAGAAGAGAACAAGCTGGGGATGGGACTTCAAGACCCGAAACTGTAATTGGACAATGGGTTTCTGATATGCAGATGAACCAAAGGTATATCTGTCTCAAAAACACGTGCTAGGGGTCCATTTTTGGGTGTAGTCTCTGAGAGACTCTTGCATGGCCCAAAGTGTACCTTGTTTTAATAAATACTTCTTTTATTCTCTTAACTCTGTCCAGCCTCTGTTTCAGGTCAGCCTTTTGTAAGGCATCACATGGTAAAGCCTTAAGAGATACATATTGGGGAAATGGAGAGAAAGAATTTTTGTACTAAGTAAAAGAATTTACTTATTTTCTAGAAAAGGGGGGACTGAAACAGGGAATTTAAGAGTTAACAACTTAGAATAGATGAAACAATAAGATTTATTATCCTGTTCCCCAAGGACGGAAGGGAGGCTGAAGAGAAGGGGGCCCTTCGAAAGATATCTGGTAACTATCAAAATAGTGCTGACCATTAGCACCAGTAAGGTGCTAGTTCTCATGACCTTAGAGTAATAA
Source organism: Eopsaltria australis (assembly GCA_034509425.1). Classification (NCBI taxonomy): domain Eukaryota; kingdom Metazoa; phylum Chordata; class Aves; order Passeriformes; family Petroicidae; genus Eopsaltria; species Eopsaltria australis. Next base: position 14,688 of record JAVTVJ010001933.1, on the reverse strand, counting down.
AAAGGGGCCATCACGGCAAAAGAAAGAACACGCATGTGCAAAACTCATGGGGTCAAAAATTCACGTGAGGAAGAATCCTCTTACTTCATCCTTTCAAGCCCCCAGACTCAAATTAAGACCACCACCTCAATAAAAGAGACGGATTGTGCAGCCGCAACTGATTTACATATGAAGCGGGGAACAGGCGGGGACAGGTAATAAATATGTATAGGCGTTATAGAATATGCATGCTTTTTTTGTAGATAAATAGGTGATTAGAAGCTGTAAAAAGGTACGCAGGATTTGGGAAGGTGCTCTCCCCCTGCGTCCGGCGCTGAATAAAATACGTACCTACTTTACAACTCTAACAGGTTGTGGAGTCTTTATACCGCGTGTCAAACCCATTGTAAGTTTGTTCTGTGAACATGGAGGACATGGACCCTATGCCATGCTACTGAAACTGGATAATGTTATTCTGAAAACGTTTGCTGTCAATCCTAGTATGTCTCTGTTCCCAACACAAACTGATAATGTATCTAAGTTTGACTGTTTGCAGACCATGGAAGAAGCCTATTCTAGCAGAGCAGACCTGAAGGATGTGCCAGACTGGGAGCTGTATGCAGATGAGAGCAGCTTCATGAGAGATGGCAAACAAAAGACAGGTTATGCAGTGACAACCATGAACCAGATAACCAAGAGAAAAGCCTTGCCATCAAATGTATCATCACAAAAAGCTGAACTGATTACATCAATGAAAGATCTAGAACTGAGCAAAGTCATTGTGGTAGTTTGAAAGTAAATCAGTGAAAGACTCAAAGTCAGAACTACAATTTAATAGAAAAATGCAATAGTACAAAAACACTGACAGAGTCAGAATACAGCCTGACACTCTGTCGGTCAGGGTGTTGGTAGTAGTCCACTAAGAAGGTGGCTGCAGTCCTCTGGGAGTGATAGATGTGGTTCTGTTGAAGCAGTGATCCTGTGAAAGGTGTAGTTCTCCTCTGAAGGTCCAGTGGTGGTGTAGAAGGGTTTGGTCTTCCTCTGGGAATCCAGTGGAAAAGCTGACTTGTGGTGTTTCAAATTCTAGTTTATATTCAGTTAGGGATACATTGGTTCCTCATCCTGGGCGGGGCATCTCACAATGGGATGATGGAGTTTATCAGTGAGACTCAATGGCCCATTAACTGCAGCCATCAGGGATGATCCGGGAACACTGCCCCACCCGGCCCTAACATCCCATGAAGATGGTGATAGAATACATACCATTGTAACCTAAGACAGTCATCTGGAAGGAAGGAAGACTGGCAACTATTCAAGCCTGGAGACTGAGTCTATGTTGAATGGAGGGACAGTAACCTTACGAGCTGAGTGGAAAGGGCCATTCCAAGTCCTGACTACCCTCACCAAATCCAAAGGTGCTGGCAGAGAGCCTCGAATTCACTGCTCCAGAGTTAAGAAGATGTCTGCTCCTTAGACAACCAGAAAACAGAGACTGATACAAATTAGGATGATGTGATTTAAACTGTTCTTTTGTACCTCTTATCTGTACAGTTGGTAACCATGATTCAAATTTGGTCCTAAAATTTGCATGTAGCTCTAGTCCAAAATGTATCCAAAAGCTCTTCATAAGAACAACTTGTCAAAGTGGTATTGGATATGAGAATCTGGCCTGGTAAGTTTTGCCCCAAGATAAAGATCGGGCCTGTGCCCATGGGGCTGTGATTCCAAATGTAATATTTAATCATATTAAGGGCTGTTGATAAAACAAAATGGCTCTTAATTTCCTCCTAGCCACAAAATCATTAACACTGGTTGTTGTTCTTATGCAGATCAGAGTGAAAAATTTTTTTTTAGAAATTTGGTTAAAATTTGAAACCAAACTCAAATTCTACACCAAGTAACTCTCAAAAGAGCTTACTGAACCTTGAATATCTTCAGTACACTCACTTCATGGTTACCAAACTGAACCTAGATAAAAGCAATGATCATAGTAGCTGTAGTTATAATTGGTATCTGTATCACAACTAGTGGGATGGCCAGTTGTATAAACCAGAGGTATGGTTAAATGCAGAGTAGAGACTAGACAAGATAGAGTCTTGTTAGTCTCTAAAAAAGGGGGGAATGATGCCATTTGGTTTCTGCCTTTTTTCTTTTATATGTTCTCTGTACTCTTTGCACACATATTTGTAGCTCTGTAGCCTATTGTATTAATAGCTAGTTTTTCCAGTACTTTTCCATGGTCTTTCCCTAAGCAGAAAGACAAAACAAATTCCAGAGCTCCAAGCCCCAGGGGGGTGCAAGGCCCTGTCCTATCTCGGTTCTTCCTGGGAACCAAGGCCGAGAACAACTGTGAGGTACATTTTCATAAACAAAGTAGAGCCAGTGCTAAGAGGGGGGCTCCAGAAGAGGGACTGGACCTGGGGGGGAATTGAAACACCACTTGTTCTTCTAATTGTTGCTTTTAATCAATTATGCTAATTTCCTAAAAGCTATAAATATGTCCTCACCCCTGGAGGGGGTGGGCTTTTATGGACACCTTTCCATAACTGCTCCTGAAGACCTTCAAAAATAAAGATCCCCTTCTATATTACCTCCTTGCTAAAATGATCTCGAGTTTTTTTTCCAGGTTGGGGGAAAAAGGCAACAAAGTATTTAGAAAAGCACTGCCCACATAGTTCACATTTTACAAGGTCACCTTCCACTCAGTGCAAGCAATCACTCTTCAAAGGAACATGTAAGGGTGGGCGGAAAGGACTTAATATAACTATCTACTGAAATGATATTAAAAACCTGCTGATTACTGTCAGGAGGAGCATACTGGACTTGTTTGGATACATCACTGTGAAAAAGGGGAGGATGAGGGAAGACCAGACTAATTGCCTTTGCTTAGAGGACCAGAAGCCACATCCGTTCCCCCTCCCACCACCAGACAGCCTTTGCCTATTTTGTTTTTTTCAGGGCCTGAAATTACTCTTGCTGCTTCTGTTTGCCAATTCAAATAGCTCAAAAGATATTCTTTATTTTTTAGAAAAGCTGGAAGTTCAGTACACTTAAGCACAGCAAAGTAAGTGATGTTTACCCTGAACCTCTCTTCAACAGGGATCTTTTCTTTCATTATCATACCTACTATTGAGAATTAGGATTATTTTTTACAGTGCCTGAGTCTCACATCTGAGGTTATTTGAATTTTTTTCTCTGCTAAAGGTTGTTTGAATATCTTTTTCCTCTGCTAACTGCCTGTGCTACTGAGCCCTCCCTAGAACAAACCTTTTGTTCAGGCACTGCAATAAAAGGATAAACTGAAGGCTGGCTATATTCCAACTCAGCACAGGTATATATACAACTTAAAAACTGGAAGCATTATCACTGCTTATTATAATTTTAATGAAGATGCAGCTAAAATTGACCTTTCAAACTAAAGAATCATTAAATGAGATTTTCACCCACTTTCAAAAACATTCCCAGCCTTAGCATGTTAACACTGGATCAAATAATTTTTTTCTTGGCCTCTTCTGATTCTTAACTTGGATATGCTATGTCACACAGATTTTTTGATGGTATTAATTGATTGTGATGCTAATGGAGCTAATGATTACCTGACTTACCTCTGTGCATGAAACAATGGGTATTTTTTTCTTTATCTATCCAAGCTCGGGATTTTTAGCGCCCTTATTCATTTTGTTTCCCAATACGTTTGCTGTTTGTGCCTGACGCGTCCCTGGATGCGAGTACCACAAGAGGGCACAACACTTCCAGCTATCCCCGGCAGGGAATAGAGCAGCGGGAGGCTGCGGGGACAGCTGCCTCTTCAGCTCTGCCCCAACGTGAAGGAAATCACCGTGCATAAGGTTCACGAGTAAAAAGAAAAATAAATTGCAGGAGCTTTACTAGTGTAAAGCAAGTTAATGATACTAGAGAACACTGTCAATCGTTTTGTGGAAAAGCAGGATTTGGAGCTATGTTTTAGTCCAAATAATTTCTAAGCACGCTGGCCAAACAAGGGTTGGCAAAATTAATAATGGTTTTGCTATCTCTTCAAAATCCTCATTTCTCTAATTAACTGCAAGTCCCATCTGAATGACAAAGACAAAAGCACTGATGCCCAGCTGTGTGACACTGTAACTACGCAGAACTTTCAAAGGTCATTTGAGGCTCCTAGGACCGTTAGGGATCCTGGAAACAGAACAGCCTATATGGATGGTTTGGCACTTTCAAACGTTTGCATTTGCTTCATTGCAATTTTCTGCAAATCTTTTTCCACATAGAATAAGGCAAGAAAAAAAATTCATATCTAGGATTAAATATACCTGACAGTTACTCACTTTACAGCCTTTAAAAGTTCCTTTAAACTACACCCTCTGTGCAGATATTAGCATCTTTAACAGATTATTTATCTATAACTTCATAGATAATAAAGTGTCCCTATTAATCTGATATCATAAATATACAGATACACATCATATACATATATACTTTCTAATACTTATAAAGTTTTGCAATTTACTTTGCTGAAAAGGCGTATGCAATCATAATATGCAACCATGTTCTGCTTTAAAAATCCTATTTTCTCTACACACATATTATGAAGCCATACCCTGCATAATTTCAACTTGCATCATACAACTCTTCCTAACAAGAAATCACAAACAGAACTTTTGTTGCTCTGGAAGATTATAAGTAACTTTTAAATATCTTTCTTCAAAATTGTACTAAAATGTGTCTCGTGCTACAAAGACCTGTCAGCAGAACTTCAGCTGAGGAAAGTAAAGAGGAATGAGAATTATAGAAGTACCAACACAAACTTCATTGCCATATCATCACCCAAAACAGTGTAATACCTCAGAGACACACTTCTCTCATCCAGATCTAAAACTACAAGATCAGCAATCGTGGCTCTTCAGAGAGGTTAGGTGCGACTGAACTCAAAGTGAAGAACATTTTGCTGCATCCTGCTTCATCTCCATTCACCTCTGGCCATGAACACTCACAGGGTAATCTACAGCTAACTTTGTACTACACTTTACATTATGAACCTGTTTTCTGATGCTTATCATCTGTAAAATGTAAACAGTTTTGAATTCCATTTTATCTACTGAGTGTGGTGCTCAAGATGACTCAGTCATAGGCACAATGTAAAATGCATGAACAGCACAAGGCTGGGCGAGAGAATCCTAGAGGAATACTCACTCCACAAACTGTACATCCCGGTGAGTAAGGAGAGATGACTCCCAGCAGGTTATTACATAAAAGGTTACTGCCACCTTTTGGAAGTGACTCAGTTATTCCAGCTGAGATCCATGGATAATCTCTGGGAGTCACTTCAGGTGCTGGAGCCAGGGCAGATGGCTGTGGTGGGATTAGATTTAGGCAGCTCCTCACAACCCTGTCTTGCCTGACCATCAACTCTCCCAAGTGCATGGCTCTGAACAGGCTTCATAAAGGACCTGTGTACCTCAGACTTCAGCATCAATGTGCTCAGTTGATACATGCATAAATCTACTGGTATGACCCAAGTCTGCCCCTACAGAAATGAGATTAAAGCAGCTCAATGCTGCATTGTGCCTCATCCCTTCATCTGCCACTGAGTTCCTGCATAAAGTTTCCCATACTGCTGGTACAGCAACTGTATATATGATTCCTACATGAGGCAAATCATGGTAATTACATTTTCATCTGATCATTAATTATATGGTCCTACTCTTCTAACCACCAAACTTGAGGTGTTCAAGTCTGAGTTGCACTGAATATTCACAGCTGTAACTACAGAAGCCTTGTTCTAAGCATATATGGTGAAGTAAAATCTCAGATTTCTTGAATTTTGTAAACTGGTATTAATCTCATTTCCATACTGTAAAATGTGATTTGCAGAGGAAGAGTTGTAGCAGGATGCTCTGCCTGGACTCCTCTCTGAGAAGGAGTCTGGAAAGCAAAGGGGTCCCTTCTGCACCCCATGACTCAGTGGGAAGGCTTCTCTAATAAACTTTGTCTGAAGCTCCCATTCTACCCATGGCAAATTCCCATTCTGCCCACAACAATAGTAAAAATCTAAGATCCCACAGTGACAGGATTTTTTAACTGATGTAAAATGTTTAATTTCTAAACAGGCCAGTAGAAGTATTAACCTGCCTTTCTCTATGGGAACCGTTTTGGGTTCCACAAGGCACTAACTGTCCCCTTGGGAGGACAGAATGGCCACACAGTGGAACTAGAGCTTAACTTGTGCCTCATTGGAGTGGTCAAGCAAGAGAATCACCACAGATGTATTGGATTTATTAGAAGACATGTAATTCAACCAAAAATCTGGTACCTGTATTAAAACTCACAATAAATTATGACTGTGAGGAGTTGGAGATCTTCAGAAAACATTATATTTCATTTATATATTTTCTACTTCTGAATTTTTACTGACTCAAAGGCAATTCAGTGTCTTGCCTTACTCTGACAGAAAGGGTTGTTAGGATGTGGTCACTTCCTACAGTGACCACATTTCATTCAACTCTTTATTAATATTAAATAGTAATAATAAATATTCCTCTTACTTCTGTGTTCAGTACAAGATTTGAATGCAGAGCAATAAATAATACATGGAACCACATACTGAATTACATGGATTAGCAGAAAAAATAGTTTTAAAAAAACCCTTATTTAGATAGTGACATGCATCAATAGTACAGAATGAGAAACACAACCTATGTTAGAAACATATCCTGTGTCATGGAAAGTCAAATAAAAATTCATATAGACAAAAGAGTAGATTTTTTAATCCATTTACTCTGACATATCTGATTTTGCCATCTTGCCATTTTTTAAATATTTATACAATGCATTTGACAGTCAAAGATCCTTTCTAAGCCATGAAACAAAATTTGCTAGTTTTACCTGACCTACATAGCCTAGTAATTTTACTTTGTGATCACTTCCACTACCACTGATGCAAATAATCACAGGCATAGTTAGAAGGAATTATACTTGGAAATGCTGTGTTAGACAGTAAAATGGTATTTCAGGACTGAGTTTTCTGAAAATCCATTTCTCTGGCAGCTGTGACAGGGAACCACACTAATACCATCTGCATTAGCAATTTACATTCCTTGCAGTGTGCTTCCCCCCATACAAACCCTGGCAACTGCATGATCAGTGTGATACAACATGCCCTCCATATACGAAATTTTAAGTTCAGGTCTGATGACAGAAGGCGGCAAATCAGAGTATCTGTGCTGATAATTCTGCTCCTATTTCAACCAAACTGAGGGGCTAACAGAAATTCCTAAACTTGGAGCAGCAGCAGAATCAATACCATAAGCTCTCCCTGAAGAGGATAATGGAAATGGACAGAGACATCCATAGAGCAAAGTGTCCCATCTGAGAGATGATTTTCCTGTAAGGGGCCTACCCAAATTCCTCACTTAGGCAAGGGGTCTACATGCCAAACACACTCCTTTAGCATATGAAGACTGGCTTCAACCAGCATGAAAAAACACTATGAAAACATTATGCAAGTTACACTAGTAATGGTGAATATGTGATAATATATGTGCTGATGAGCTGCATAGGCTTTTTTTTTTTTTTACCAAGACAATGCATATGAAATTTCATGTGATAAAATGTCAGTTAGTTAAGTGGCATTAAGATCCAAAAATACAGTTATTAACCTGCTGGGCAAAATAAAACAAATAAGCAAGGCATCTTAAATCCAAGCAGTAGAAAACCAGGAGGCTCAGAGACAAATCTAGCTAATTAAAATCTCAGTATCAGAAAGATTTATGACATGAACTGTGAGATAAGCAGGATAGCCCTTGAAGCATTAAGTTTTGTAGGACTCTTGCATAGGAAAAGCCACATAAAAAAGGCAAAAAGCTGGAAAGCAGCTCTGTAGCAATTCAGGACTTCTGCAGAGGTCCTTAGCTTCCATGCAACTGTTACCAGCTGTAACACAGCTCTGCTCTCTCAAGTAGTCCAGGTTTCCTACTTGGATTTTTTCTCCATGTTAGCTCCCCAACAACCTTTCTAAAATAGAGAAACTGCTGAACCTGGACAATCAACATGAACAAGTTCTGAAGGCTAAAACTAGGAATTCCTCCAGGCATTAGGATCAAAACCATTCCTTTTGCTTTAGAGGGTCTGCAAAGGAACAACATCTGGGAACCTGAGCTATAAACCAGGTCGTGGGACCTGGGGCAGAGGAGGGACAGCCGAGTGGGACAGACTGACTGGGGTGCCCAGAGGCTGAAAAAAACCACCTGGAGACCAATTAAATCAGGAAGACATAAAAGGTGTTAGCCAGCATTATGCCATATAGGTAGTCACAGAAAGATGGTGATCAGACACGTACATGAAAAGGATTAAGAGGCTGAGTCAGGGCAGGGAAATTAATTTCCCTTAACATATGCAGAAACTGCTGATTCCTTCTGTAGCCAAAGCAGCTGCAGAAGATCCAGCTCCTTTTTGTATGTCCCATCACAGCAGGCACACACCTCCACTTACATTTCCCTTACAGGCATGTGTGTGCTTTTGCAAGCACACTGCATTTCTCAGCAACAGATGCCTTTTTTTACCATTTCAGCTACTCTGGAGAACGTGTGTATGTTTTTTGTACGTCAATTTTCTGCCTTTGTATCCTAATTCTGTCCAGCACGTTTCTCCGAGCAGCGTGACATGGGGCATTGTTAGTTTCTCATTCACGTTAGCATTTGGCTTCCTTTATTTCTGCAGGTTGCAGCCAGGAAACTGGAAAATGGGCCACAGGAAACCTGGCCTCCTACATCTGTCCCAGTTTGTAACAGCAGCTCTGGTTTTATTTTTCTAAGTGTCTCAGGTTCATTTTAACCCTTGAGGTGACTGATGCAATACCATGTGCAAGAATGTGACTGTTTTGCCATTATTTTTTAACCACCATTTCTCAGTACTAGAAATGGAGATTTTTACTTAACTAAATTAATTTTAAAGTCTATTAATATTCAGAAAATAAACAGTTACATGAGGTTTTTTTTAAAACTCTTGCTGGAAATTACCAAAACAATTCCATACATAAAGTCCATGCTATATAAAATATCAAAGAGTATATATAGAGAAAAATATGGAATAAGGCAGTGTCTATCTACATCCTAAACATAGTTTTGAAGTGAATGCCCATATGAAATGATGAAGAGCTTATAAATCCTCTAGGACAATATTTCTATTTTACATTTCAGTTTTTATAAAATAATTGAAGTATACTTGTTTTGCATTTAATTACAGAAGCAAGAGTGTTGATCAAGAAAAGGAACTCCCCTAAAATAATTTAAAAATTAGTCAGCCATAACATTTTTCACTGAAAATTCATCTGTATAACTATATCATGAGAGGTTAAAGATAACTGCCAAATCTTCCTAAATGTTTGCTCAGAACTATTTGAAAGAAAAGGCTGAGTCAGTCCTAACACTTTATTTCTCAACAGAGATGCTTCAAGGGTGATAAATAGGATGTGGTTGGTGAGGAGTTAGTGATTCTGCCAGAAAGGAGGAAAAATAAATATCAAATTGTTTACTCAGAAAGTTTTCAAATATTCATCAAAGGAGATCTTACTGCTAATTTATTTGACCTGGAAAAAATAAGCTCTTAACTAAGTGTGTAAATATACCTGGTTTCATTTGATGCAGAACTTTCTGCATTAAAGGTAATAAATCAAACTAGTGGTGCAATCCATACCCAGGACACTTTAGGGAACCGACTGTGTGTATGATACAGAATGCTGGTAATTTTTCCACATCCAGCAACCAGGACGTTTCCTGTCAGAGCATCCTCCAAGTCCTTCCATTGTGTTGAAACTGCAAAAACTTTCTAAATCGGGGCTTCCTCCTATTATATTTTAGAAGCGTCTTTCTGGGAAATGCAGATTCAAGTGGAAAAAAAAAAAAAAATTCCTGCAGCACCACCCAGTGGAAACATTAGAAAAAGCTACAGGGGTGCCCCAGCTCACAAGTTCCGATTTACTGCAAAACTACAGTAATATTGCCACACAAACAGACTGGTTTAAGGATGCGCCAAAAAAACACAGACGGTTTTGCTGGCTGACGTACTTAACAGTCATACAAGGTATGACTACTCTGCTACTCCTGCGTAACAGCCATCTTTTCACTTTAAATTCTAATTTAAAAAATTATTTACAGTAAAAATTTACAAGGTCTCCTTCTCAAGCAAGAATACCCATTGTTATGGCCCAGCATGTTTAAAAAAAATAAACAGACTCCTGTGGCCAAGAGCAACACAAAAGAGACAGCAGCAAGATCTTGCAAAATATTAAGGGATAACATCAAGTTCCACCGCAGAGAAGAAAGCACTCACACATATGACCAGTAATGCTTTAAGTAGGTATGTTTGGTAATACAGTGTTTGCAGTTTTTAATTTTTTTTACTGAAGTGAAAGAAAAGCAGAGGCAGATGTCTAAAGGAAGAAAGTTCTGCAGTCTCCAAACTAATACAACAAAGGACTGGTTGCCTGCCAAGCAGAGGTGTGATGACACCACCTTTACAACACGAGTGTTTTCACATTTTCTGTAAGGATGCAGTTCAAGAAACAGTTTTAATCCCACTGGAGTAAAAGCCCTTAGCAGGAGGGGAAAATGGCTAGTTGCTTCCCTGTGAAGGCTTAAAAAATAACCTGCTCAATTATTTCTAAAGCTAGCCATAAACAAAACTACATAAATCTGTAATGGTTCCAACCCTTCACCTTGGGACAGACATAAAATGAGTGCAGACTCCTCACACTGCTTTCTGTCTGCTCATGTGGTGCACATCTGTGGCAGGCTGGCAACATGCTACACTTCAATCTGAGGGACTCCTGCTTTCAAAACCAGTCCTATATGTTTATTTTTCCCATATGACTTCCTCTTATATTTTTGTCGGCATCAACAGGACACAGACCATGATTACTTGACTGTCCTATATAAAATTTCTGATGCTCCCAGAGCTGAAGAGGGCAGAGGTTCCAACCTCAGGAACAATCGCTATTCTGAAAGTTTACTTGATATATCAAGCAATGATTACTTCCCAATGTAAATGCTTATCTGTACTCCCTTCTTTAAATGAAGTATTAAAATTTTCAATTTTGCAACAACAGACTGAATGATTTGTAACTTGTGCAGCGGCTCTAATATGTTAAATTGTGTACTATTACTATCTGCTGTCTCAAATGCTGCTTTAATACATTTCATATTCAGATGTTTAAACTAATCTTCCCCTTGCCACTGATTTTTCCTAGACTAAAACTCAGATTAAAAAGTGGGTCTTTTCCATACTGTGAGCAGAGAGGAACCTGGCCAAAAGGACAAGAAACAGTCCTTGGAGTTCTGTTAAGAAAAATCAAGGTGGCTGGCAATTTTCTTGAAACCTGAAGCACAGCAATATCATCACAGCTTAGACTGGTGGTCAGACTTGCCTTACCATGCAAACTGAATTTTCAGAATTTGCTGGATTAGCAAAATGAGCCATTGAACTAGTAAATAACAGTCAGGCTTACCTGCATATTGTCATGTTGCAAGGGGAGTCAGTTACAGCATTATACCAAAAATGGTGTAACACAATTCAGCAGATGGTAACATACAAATATGGAATCATTTTACTTGGACAGTTTCTTCCCAAAACATTAGCTCTATTGCAGTAGTTTTTACAAGCCAGACTGTAAGTTCCTTAGCCTTAAAAAATGAGCAACTAGTCACAGCACTAGTCAAGGTCTGTATTTTTATTATCTCATAGTAAAAACATAAATTAAGAATTATTCTTACGCCTAAAAATCTCAAAGATCCGCTGTTCTTCTCAGTGCTAATCAAAGTTTTGATATGTGTGTTTATCATGCACTAAGTTAAACCAAAACCCAATCAGAAGATTTTAATCCTCTGACATTATTAACTTGCCTACTACATCAACAAGGACCTGCAGGGCACACCTACACGATTCACCTAACTTCATTCATTCAACCCAACAGAATGTATCATAGAATACATGAAATTTCAGCCAGAAGAAGATCTGGTGGTCACTCTCCTGTACTGTCTATGTCCTGTGTGCTTAAACTAATTCCCACAGCTGCTGCAAACTATGAATGAGAGACAAATAAGACACTATTTCAGTGATTACAGCAAACTTTGCTGTATACAGAGTGCTCAGATTGCACGTTTAGAAGTGACATCAATACACCAACTGGTTTGTCAATCTCTCTGCTGCTCAGGATATGTAACAGCCACTGTTTTGACTCATATCCTGAATTCTGTATAAAATTACACATTTAAATAAAATGCAAAGACTCTATTCCCTCTCCTCAACTTGAATGAGACTGCACAGTCAGCATTATTGTGCCCTGCTTCCAGGGAATTAAACTGCTGTTTTGTGAGGGTTTTTATCACAGAGCTTCAGCACTGAAGTGGCAGCACTGAAGGAGTGCTGCAGTCATACTTTCTTTACCAGCCCTATTCCACGCTCACAGTTTGCTGAACTAACCACACATGCCACTTGCTGAGTCTGCTCTGAGTCACCTGACTTCACAGAGGTCTATATCCAGAATCTAAATCCACATTCCCATCTCAGCTGTTAGTGTAGCATGGAAGAAATTCTCTGAAGGTAGTCAACTTTCTCCTGATTTCAGTAACTGAGTTGCAAAAGGAAATTTGTTCTTATTTTCTAAATGCTTTTTAAAGACTGTTTCTTCACATGAATTACTGTTAATTGCTGGGAAGAGATAATGGTTGTACTTCAGTCTATAAACTTTTTGTTTGTGCTGCATTGTGACTCAATACAGCAAAGGCCACTCAACATTACCACAATATAAACATTTAAAAACAATAACAGACATTAGCATCCTTCTCAAAAAGCCTAAACTGAAATACATCTGATCAATTTTCATTAAAAAAAACAACAACAAAAAAGAAGAAATATACAGAGACATAGTAAAGAGGTGCTGTCATCACATTAGAGGCAAATGGATGTGGAATAGAAATCTGTTTTCCAGATGAACTATCAGCTGTGTTGCAAAATGAGGATGGGAAACTTATAGGAGGACATTTGATTAAAAACATTTAGATTCTTTAGATGAAGGACAGAATCCATGTCTACTCTTGTGTACAACTGCGAAAGCATGTTTTACACAAACATTTTTGCTTGTTCACTGATGTTTTCAGAAAAAGACCCATCTTGTAAAATTGTATTAATGGGACTTAATACTTAGGACTTAAGTTTTAAGTTAGAGCTTAGAAAGCTTTTACCAATTTTGAATGATTGGTAATAATAATAAAAATGGCATATTATTAATTACATAATTTAATAACAGTGAAAACTAAAAGACAATGTGTAAGACACAAGTTGTCCCCTCATAGTACTTCAAATGATCATCAAGTTAGGAGCCACAAGACAAGGAAATTGTATATTTTAAAGCTCAAAAAACTAAGACAGGATTGTTTGCACAAGAGCCAAAATACATTAACATGTAGTAAACTGGTATTTGCAAAGATCATCCAAGTTATATTCAGAATCTTCAAATATTAGGTAGTAAATTGGTAAGCAGAGACACAGACGTGACTGAAATGACTCTGAAATGGGTCTGGGGAAGCCATGGAATGGGCAGTATCATTCACACACTCAGTACATCCTGACACTGCAAAATTTAGAGCTATGGAAGACTTGGAGGATCCTTCACAGAGCAGGCAAGAGCTACTGCAGTGCCTTAAGTTACATTCAACATGAAGCTAGTCTCAGTGCATTAACAGAAGTGCTGACACACTCAAAAGTAAATACATGCCTAAGTGCTTTAAAAGATCAAAACAAAGTAAGTTTGTGGCTTCCTACAGAGACTCTTCTGAAGATCCTGAGCTGTATCTAACTGCTCAGATGTGGACAGATCACATGCCATAGTCTTCAAAAACCTTTCTTTACATAGTTGGTTGATATTTATCTTAGAAGTCCACAGGTGTCATGTCCATAACTGTCATCATACAGCTGAACAGTTTTCAACACTTGGCCCATGCACGCAGGGGTCAGTGGCCCTTCCTCCTGACAGCGAGGCAGAAGCACTGCAGCACCACTACTGTGGGCACAACTGCTCAGAAATAATTATGGATCCACAGATATGAAAAGGACAAACCCCACTGCTGTAGACAATCACAGCAATGCTACTTGAGCAAGCAGCCCAAAATCAGATATGGTATTGAGAACTGCAACTCCATAACAGTAAAAAAAATAGATCATTTTCAGCTGAGTTGGAGCTGCCTAGGGCAGGCCTCCTATACTATTAACTGCAATATAACTTTAAAATATATCTTAAATATTTAGTTGTCCAGTATAAAATGAGATACTGCCCATGAATTGCACCTATCAAGCAGATTGACAGCTCCAGGGTACATTTTGGTAGTGCAAAAAAATGACCACAGTATTCATAAAAAATTAAAAATGCAGAATTGACTATACAGTAATTAAGTGGCATTGAATTAGCTGGCAATGGTGCCTTTGTGATATTTTTGTATCAATGCTTACTGGCAGGTGTTTTCTTTAGTTCTTGCTTTTAGAAAAGCAGCAAGTCTCCTTCAAAGAGCTTTTGAATTAAAATCCACTCTTAACAACAAACCCTTAAGAACCTGAAATCTTATATAATTACTGGCACATAAAATCACAATGTGCTAAAGAAAGTTTTATGGACAAAGATGAATTTATTTTTGTGAAGTGCACAGATGAGAGGCGCTTTGAGCT
>JAVTVJ010001932.1:0-28452 GCA_034509425.1 Eopsaltria australis | reverse complement strand
CACTATCATGTCATCATAGAGCCACTCTAGGTTCACAAATGAGCCACTATTATGTCACAATACAGCCACTATTGGGTTACAATCAAGCAACTCCAGTGTCACAATAGAGCCATTAGTGTAACAATTAGACTGCCATTATACTGCTACAATACGGCCACTATTGTGTCACTACATTGCCGCCACTGAAACAATAGAGCCACTAGACTGTCAAAAGAGAAACACTGTTGTGTCACAACAGAGCCGCTAGGGTCATAATAGGGCCCATGCGGTGTCACAATACCGCTCCTGTATGTCACAATTTTTTTAGACCACATGCGTGTTCGCCCAAGAGCCCCACCTGTTAGTGTACCAATAGAGCGACTAGTGCACAATAGAGCCACCTCTACTGTCATCATAAGAAGAAACACCGTTGTGTCACAATTGCAGCCTACTGTCACAAAGAAGCCCAGAGAGTGTCACAATGAGCCCAGGGAGAGTTGTCCAATAGAGCCACTCTAAATATCACTGTCGAACTACTAGAGTATCATAATGGAATCACTAGTGTCGCAACAGTTCCACCCGAGTGTCCCAGCAGAGCCATTATTGTGCCACAATAGGGCCACTCTAGGCTCACAATAGAGCCACTATACTGTCACAATAGCTTCTCTATAGTGTCACATTACATCCACTCTAGTGTCACGAGAAAGTCATTATTGTATCACAATGAAACATCTATAGTGCCACAGTAGAGAGTCACAATTGTGTCACAATAGAGCCACTAGAGGGTCACAATGGAGTCACTCTATAGTCACAAGACAGCAACTAGCGTGTCACAATACAGCAGCGATAGTGTCATAAGGGAGCCACTGTATTCTCACAAGAGAGCCACACTAATGTCACAAGTGAGCCACTAGCGTCACAATAGAGGTACTGAAGCTCCATAATGCAGCCACCACTGTGCAACAATAGTGCCGCTAGTGTAACAATAGAGCCACTCGAATGTCACAATTCAGCTACAATGGTGTCAAAATAGAGCCAATATTGTGTCACAATACAGCCACTACTGTGTCACAAGAAAGCAACTCTAGTGGCACAAAAGAGCCACTAGTGCAACAATTAGATAGCCATTATACTGCCACAATACAGCCACCAATGTGTCATAATAGTGCCGCCACTGCAACATAAGAGCCACTAGACTGTCAAAAGAGAAACACTGTTGAGTCACAACAGAGCCACTTGGGTCATAATAGTGCATCAAGGGTATCACAATAGAGCTCCTTTATGTCACAATAGAGCCACCATGGTGTCACTCTAGAGCCATGTTAGTGTCACAATAGAGCAACTAGTGTAACAATAGAGCCACTCTACTGTCATCATAGAAACACCATTGTGTCCCAATTGAGCCGCTAGTGTCACAAGAGAGCCCAGAGAGTGTCACAATGGAGCCCAGAGAGTGTCGCAGTAGAGCCACTCTAATATCACTCTAGAACACTAGAGTATCACAATAGAGTCCCTAGTGTCACAACAGTTCCTCTGGAGTGTCCCAGCAGAGCCATTATTGTGTCACAATAGGGCCGCTCTAGGCTCACAATAGAGCCACTATACTGTCCCCATAGCAGCACTAGAGTGTCACAATACTGCCACTGTAGTGTCACACTACATCCACTCTAGTGTCACAAGAAAGCCGTTCTTGTGTCACAAGGAAACAATTATAGTGCCCCAGTAGAGCCACTGTTGTGTCCTAATAGATCCACTATTGTGTCACAATAGAGCCACTAGAGGGTCACAATGGAGTCACTCTATTGTCACAAGAGAGCAACTAGAGGGTCACAATACAGCAGCTATAGTGTCACAATAGAGATGCTGTAGTGTCACCAGTGAGCCACTGTAATCTCGCAAGAGAGCCACTCTAATGTCACAAGAGAGCCACTAGTGTCACAATAGAGCTACTCTAGCTTTACAATGTAGCCACCATTGTGCCACAATCGTGCCGCTACTGTCACTATAGATCCACTCTAATGTCACAATACAGCTACAATGGTGTCACAATACAGCCACTATGGTGTCACAGTACAGGCAAAATCATGTCCACATAGAGCCACTATCATGTCATCATAGAGCCACTCTAGGTTCACAGTACATCCACTATTGTGTCACAATACAGCCACTATTGTGTCACAATCAAGCAACTCCAGTGTCACAATAGAGCCATTAGTGTAACAATTAGACTGCCATTCTACTGCTACAATACGGCCACTATTGTGTCACTACATTGCCGCCACTGAAACAATAGAGCCACTAGACTGTCAAAAGAGAAACACTGTTGTGTCACAACAGAGCCGCTAGGGTCATAATAGGGCCCATGCGGTGTCACAATACCTCTCCTTTATGTCACAATAGAGCCACCATGGTGTCACCATAGAGCCACGTTAGTGTCACAATAGAGCGACTAGTGTCACAATAGAGCCACTCTACTGTCATCATAGAAACACCGTTGTGTCCCAATTGAGCCGCTAGTGTCACAAGAGAGCCTAGAGAGTGTCACAATGGAGCCCAGAGAGTGTCCCAATAGAGCCACTCTAATATCACTGTCGAACTACTAGAGTATCATAATGGAATCACTAGTGTCGCATCAGTTCCACCCGAGTGTCCCTGCCGAGCCATTATTGTGTCACAATAGGGCCACTCTAGGCTCACAATAGAGCCACTATACTGTCACAATAGCTTCTCTATAGTGTCACAGTACATCCACTCTAGTGTCACGAGAAAGTCATTATTGTATCACAATGAAACATCTATAGTGCCACAGTAGAGAGTCACAATTGTGTCACAATAGAGCCACTAGAGGGTCACAATGGAGTCACCCTATAGTCACAAGAGAGCAACTAGCGTGTCACAATACAGCAGCTATAGTGTCACAAGGGAGCCACTGTAGTCTCACAAGAGAGCCACTCTAATGTCACAAGTGAGCCACTAGTGTCACAATAGAGGTACTGAAGCTGCACAATGCAGCCACCACTGTGCCACAATAGTGCCGCTAGTGTAACAATAGAGCCACTCGAATGTCACAATTCAGCTACAATGGTGTCAAAATAGAGCCAATATTGTGTCACAAAACAGCCACTACTGTGTCACAATCAAGCAACTCTAGTGGCACAAAAGAGCCACTAGTGCAACAATTAGATAGCCATTATACTGCCACAATACAGCCACCAATGTGTCACAATAGTGCCGCCACTGAAACAATCGAGCCACTAGACTGTCAAAAGACAAACACTGTTGTGTCACAACAGAGCCACTTGGGTCATAATAGTGCATCAAGGGTATCACAATAGAGCTCCTTTATGTCACAATAGAGCCACCATGGTGTCACCCTAGAGCCATGTTAGTGTCACAATAGAGCAACTAGTGTCACAATAGAGCCACTCTACTGTCATCATAGAAACACCATTGTGTCCCAATTGAGCCGCTAGTGTCACAAGAGAGCACAGAGAGTGTCACAATGGAGCCCAGAGAGTGTCGCAGTAGAGCCACTCTAATATCACTCTAGAACACTAGAGTATCACAATAGAGTCCCTAGTGTCACAACAGTTCCACCCGAGTGTCCCCGCAGAGCCATTATTGTGTCACAATAGGGCCGCTCTAGGCTCACAATAGAGCCACTATACTGTCCCCATAGCACCACTAGAGTGTCACAATACTGCCACTGTAGTGTCACACTACATCCACTCTAGTGTCACAAGAAAGCCATTCTTGTGTCACAATGAAACAATTAGAGTGCCCCAGGAGAGCCACTCTTGTGTCCTTATAAATCCATTATTGTGTCACAATAGAGCCACTAGAGGGTCACAATGGAGTCACTCTATTGTCACAAGAGAGCAACTAGAGGGTCACAATACAGCAGCTATAGTGTCACAATCGAGATGCTGTAGTGTCACAAGTGAGCCACTGTAATCTCGCAAGAGAGCCACTCTAATGTCACAAGAGAGCCACTAGTGTCACAATAGAGCTACTTTAGCTTTACAATGTAGCCACCATTGTGCCACAATAGTGCCGCTACTGTCACTATAGAGCCACTCTAATGTCACAATACAGCTACAATGGTGTCACAATACAGCCACTATGGTGTCACAGTACAGGCAAAATCATGTCCACATAGAGCCACTATCATGTCATCATAGAGCCACTCTAGGGTCACAGTACATCCACTATTGTGTCACAATACAGCCACTATTGTGTCACAATCAAGCAACTCCAGTGTCACAATAGAGCCATTAGTCTAACAATTAGACTGCCATTATACTGCTACAATACGGCAACTATTGTGTCACTACATTGCCGCCACTGAAACAATAGAGCCACTAGACTGTCAAAAGAGAAACACTGTTGTGTCACAACAGAGCTCCTAGGGTCATAATAGGGCCCATGCGGTGTCACAATACCGCTCCTTTATGTCACAATAGAGCCACCATGGTGTCGCCATAGAGCCACGTTAGTGTCACAATACAGCGACTAGTGTCACAATAGAGCCACTCTGCTGTCATCATAGAAACACCGTTGTGTCCCAATTGAGCCGCTAGTGTCACAAGAGAGCCCAGAGAGTGTCACAATGGAGCCCAGAGAGTGTCCCAATAGAGCCACTCTAATATCACTGTCGACCTATTAGAGTATCATAATGGAATCACTAGTGTCACAACAGTTCCACCCGAGTGTCCCAGCAGAGCCATTATTGTGTCACAATAGGGCCACTCTAGGCTCACAATAGAGCCACTATACTGTCACAATAGCTTCTCTATAGTGTCACAGTACATCCACTCTAGTGTCACGAGAAAGTCATTATTGTATCACAATGAAACCTCTATAGTGCCACAGTAGAGAGTCACAATTGTGTCACAATAGAGCCACTAGAGGGTCACAATGGAGTCACTCTATAGTCACAAGAGAGCAACTAGCGTGTCACAATACAGCAGCTATAGTGTCATAAGGGAGCCACTGTATTCTCACAAGAGAGCCACACTAATGTCACAAGTGAGCCACTAGTATCACAATAGAGGTACTGAAGCTGCACAATGCAGCCACCAGTGTGCCACAATAGTGCCGCTAGTGTAACAATAGAGCCACTCGAATGTCACAATTCAGCTACAATGGTGTCAAAATAGAGCCAATATTGTGTCACAATACAGCCACTACTGTGTCACAAGAAAGCAACTCTAGTGGCACAAAAGAGCCGCTAGTGCAACAATTAGATAGCCATTATACTGCCACAATACAGCCACCAATGTGTCACAATAGTGCCGCCACTGAAACAATAGAGCCACTAGACTGTCAAAAGAGAAACACTGTTGTGTCACAACAGAGCCACTTGAGTCATAATAGTGCATCAAGGGTGTCACAATAGAGCTCCTTTATGTCACAATAGAGCCACCATGGTGTCACCATAGAGCCATGTTAGTGTCACAATAGAGCAACTAGTGTAACAATAGAGCCACTCTACTGTCATCATAGAAACACCATTGTGTCCCAATTGAGCCGCTAGTGTCACAAGAGAGCACAGAGAGTGTCACAATGGAGCCCAGAGAGTGTCGCAGTAGAGCCACTCTAATATCACTCTAGAACACTAGAGTATCACAATAGAGTCCCTAGTGTCACAACAGTTCCACCCGAGGGTCCCAGCAGAGCCATTATTGTGTCACAATAGGGCCGCTCTAGGCTCACAATAGAGCCACTATACTGTCCCCATAGCACCTCTAGAGTGTCACAATACTGCCACTCTAGTGTCACACTACATCCACTCTAGTGTCACAAGAAAGCCATTCTTGGGTCACAATGAAACAATTAGAGTGCCCCAGTAGAGCCACTGTTGTGTCCTAATAGATCCACTATTGTGTCACAATAGAGCCACTAGAGGGTCACAATGGAGTCACTCTATTGTCACAAGAGAGCAACTAGAGGGTCACAATACAGCAGCTATAGTGTCACAGTAGAGATGCTGTAGTGTCACAAGTGAGCCACTGTAATCTCGCAAGAGAGCCACTCTAATGTCAAAAGAGAGCCACTAGTGTCACAATAGAGCTACTCTAGCTTTACATTGTAGCCACCATTGTGCCACAATCGTGCCGCTACTGTCACTATAGAGCCACTCTAATGTCACAATACAGCTACAATGGTGTCACAATACAGCCACTATGGTGTCACAGTACAGGCAAAATCATGTCCACATAGAGCCACTATCATGTCATCATAGAGCCACTCTAGGGTCACAGTACATCCACTATTGTGTCACAATACAGCCACTATTTTGTCACAATCAAGCAACTCCAGTGTCACAATAGAGCCATTAGTGTAACAATTAGACTGCCATTATACTGCTACAATACGGCCACTATTGTGTCACTACATTGCCGCCACTGAAACAATAGAGCCACTAGACTGTCAAAAGAGAAACACTGTTGTGTCACAACAGAGCCGCTAGGGTCATAATAGGGCCCATGCGGTGTCACAATACCTCTCCTTTATGTCACAATAGAGCCACCATGGTGTCACCATAGAGCCACGTTAGTGTCACAATAGAGCGACTAGTGTCACAATAGAGCCACTCTACGGTCAGAGACACCGTTGTGTCACAATTGAGCCACTAGTGTCACAAGAGAGCCCAGAGAGTGTCACAAAGGGGCCCCTAGAGTGACGTAAGAGAGCCACTTTAATATCACTGTCAAATCACAAAAGAGTCACTCGTGTCGCAACAGTTCCACTAGAGTGTCCCAGCAGAGCCATTATTGTGTCACAATAGAGCCACTCTAGGCTCACAATAGAGCCACTATGGGGTCACAATGGAGTGATTCTAGTGTCACAAGAGAGCAACTATAGTGTAAAAATAGAGCAACTCTTGTGTCACAATACAGCAGCTATAGGGTCACAATAGACACTGTAATATCACAAGTGAGCCACGGTAATTTTACAATAGAGCCGCTAGTGTCACAAGTGAGCCACTATTATGTCACAATACAGCCAGCATGGTGTCACAATAGAGCCACTATTGTGTCACACTAGAGTCACTGGTACAAAAATTAGACTGCTGTTTTACTGCCACAATACAGCCACCAATGTGTCACAATAGTTCCGCCACTGAAACAATAGAGCCACTAGACTGTCAAAAGAGAAACACTGTTGTGTCACAACAGAGCCGCTAGGGTCATAATAGGGCCCATGCGGTGTCACAATACCGCTCCTTTATGTCACAATAGAGCCACCAGGGTGTCGCCATAGAGCCACGTTAGTGTCACAATACAGCGACTAGTGTCACAATAGAGCCACTCTACTGTCATCATAGAAACACCGTTGTGTCCCAATTGAGCCGCTACTGTCACAAGAGAGCCCAGAGAGTGTCACAATGGAGCCCAGAGAGTGTCCCAATAGAGCCACTCTAATATCACTGTCGAACTACTAGAGTATCATAATGGAATCACAAGTGTCACAACAGTTCCACCCGAGTGTCCCAGCAGAGCCATTATTGTGTCACAATAGGGCCACTCTAGGCTCACAATAGAGCCACTATACTGTCACAATAGCTTCTCTATAGTGTCACAGTACATCCACTCTAGTGTCACGAGAAAGTCATTATTGTATCACAATGAAACATCTATAGTGCCACAGTAGAGAGTCAAAATTCTGTCACAATAGAGCCACTAGAGGGTCACAATGGAGTCACTCTATAGTCACAAGAGAGCAACTAGCGTGTCGCAATACAGCAGCTATAGTGTCACAAGGGAGCCACTGTATTCTCACAAGAGAGCCACTCTAATGTCACAAGTGAGCCACTAGTGTCACAATAGAGGTACTGAAGCTGCACAATGCAGCCACCAGTGTGCCACAATAGTGCCGCTAGTGTAACAATAGAGCCACTCGAATGTCACAATTCAGATACAATGGTGTCAAAATAGAGCCAATATTGTGTCACAATACAGCCACTACTGTGTCACAATCAAGCAACTCTAGTGGCACAATAGAGCCGCTTGTGCAACAATTAGATAGCCATTATACTGCCACAATACAGCCACTATTGTGTCACAATAGTGCCGCCACTGCAACATAAGAGCCACTAGACTGTCAAAAGACAAACACTGTTGTGTCACAACAGAGCCACTTGAGTCATAATAGTGCATCAAGGGTATCACAATAGAGCTCCTTTATGTCACAATAGAGCCACCATGGTGTCACCATAGAGCCACGTTAGTGTCACAATAGAGCAACTAGTGTCACAATAGAGCCACTCTACTGTCATCATAGAAACACCATTGTGTCCCAATTGAGCCGCTAGTGTCACAAGAGAGCCCAGAGAGTGTCACAATGGAGCCCAGAGAGTGGCACAATGGAGCCCAGAGAGTGTCGCAGTACAGCCACTCTAATATCACTCTAGATCACTCGAATATCGCAATAGAGTCCCTAGTGTCACAACAGTTCCACCCGAGTGTCCCTGCAGAGCCATTATTGTGTCACAATAGGGCCGCTCTAGGCTCACAATAGAGCCACTATACTGTCCCCATAGCAGCACTAGAGTGTGTCAATACTGCCACTGTAGTGTCACACTACATCCACTCTAGTGTCACAAGAAAGCCATTCTTGGGTCACAATGAAACAATTAGAGTGCCCCAGTAGAGACACTAGTGTGTCCTAATAGATCCACTATTGTGTCACAATAGAGCCACTAGAGGGTCACAATGGAGTCACTCTATTGTCACAAGAGAGCAGTTAGAGGGTCACAATACAGCAGCTATAGTGTCACAATCGAGATGCTGTAGTGTCACAAGTGAGCCACTGTAATCTCGCAAGAGAGCCACTCTAATGTCACAAGAGAGCCACTAGTGTCACAATAGAGCTACTCTAGCTTTACAATGTAGCCACCATTGTGCCACAATCGTGCCGCTGCTGTCACTATAGAGCCACTCTAATGTCACAATACAGCTACTATGGTGTCACAATACAGCCACTATGGTGTCACAGTACAGGCAAAATCATGTCCACATAGAGCCACTATCATGTCATCATAGAGCCACTCTAGGTTCACAGTACATCCACTATTGTGTCACAATACAGCCATTATTGTGTCACAATCAAGCAACTCCAGTGTCACAATAGAGCCATTAGTGTAACAATTAGACTGCCATTATACTCCTACAATACGGCCACTATTGTGTCACTACATTGCCGCCACTGAAACAATAGAGCCACAAGACTGTCAAAAGAGAAACACTGTTGTGTCACAACAGAGCCGCTAGGGTCATAATAGGGCCCATGCGGTGTCACGATGCCGCTCCTTCATGTCACAATAGAGTCACCATGGTGTCACCATAGAGCCACGTTAGTGTCACAATAGAGCGACTAGTGTCACAATAGAGCCACTCTACTGTCAGAAACACCCTTGTGTCACAATTGAGCCACTAGTGTCACAAGAGAGCCCAGAGTGTCACAATGGGGCCCCTAGAGTGACGTAATAGAGCCACTTTAATATCACTGTCAAACCACTATAGCATCACAATAGAGTCACTCGTGTCGCAACAGTTCCACTAGAGTGTCCCAGCAGAGCCATTATTGTGTCACAATAGAGCCACTCTAGGCTACAATAGGGCCACTATTGGTTCATAATGGAGTGATTCTAGTGTCACAAGAGAGCAAGTATAGTGTAGCAATAGTGCAACTATTGGGTCACATTACAGCCGCTCTAGTTTCACAATAGACTCTGTAATATCACAAGTGAGCCACGGTAATTTTACAATAGAGCCGCTAGTGTCACAAGTGAGCCACTATTATGTCACAATACCGCCAGCATGGTGCCACTATAGAGCCACTATTCTGTCACAAAAGAGTCACTGGAACAAAAATTAGACTGCTGGTTTACTGCCACAATACAGCCACTATTGTGTCACAACAGTGCCGCCACTGAAACAATAGAGCCACTAGACTGTCAAAAGAGAAACACTGTTGTGTCACAACAGAGCCGCTAGGGTCATAATAGGGCCCATGCGGTGTCACAATACAGCTCCTTTATGTCACAATAGAGCCACCATGGTGTCACCATAGAACCACGTTAGTGTCACAACAGAGCGACTAGTGTCACACTAGAGCGACTAGTGTCACAATAGAGCCACTCTACTGTCATCATAGAAACACTGTTGTGTCACAAGTGAGCCCCTAGTGTCACAAGAGAGCCCAGAGAGTGTCACAATGGAGCCCAGAGAGTGTCCCAATAGAGCCACTCTAATATCACTGTCGAACTACTAGAGTATCATAATGGAATCACTAGTGTCACAACAGTTCCGCCCGAGTGTCCCAGCAGAGCCATTATTGTGTCACAATAGCTCCTCTATAGTGTCACAGTACATCCACTCTAGTGTCAGGACAAAGTCATTATTTTATCACAATGAAACATCTATAGTGCCACAGTAGAGAGTCACAATTGTGTCACAATAGAGCCACTAGAGGGTCACAATGGAGTCCCTCTATAGTCACAAGAGAGCAACTAGCGTGTCACAATACAGCAGCTATAGTGTCACAAGGGAGCCACTGCATTCTCACAAGAGAGCCACTCTAATGTCACAAGTGAGCCACTAGTGTCACAATAGAGGTACTGAAGCTGCACAATGCAGCCACCACTGTGCCACAATAGTGCCGCTACTGTCACTATAGAGCCACTCTAATGTCACAATTCAGCTACAATGGTGTCAAAATAGAGCCAATATTGTGTCACAATACAGCCACTATTGTGTCACAAGAAAGCAACTCTAGTGGCACAAAAGAGCCACTAGTGCAACAATTAGATAGCCATTATACTGCCACAATACAGCCACTATTGTGTATGTATTGTGTCACAATAGTGCCGCCACTGAAACAACAGAGCCACTAGACTGTCAAAAGAGAACCACCGTTGTGTCACAACAGAGCCACTTGGGTCATAATAGTGCATCAAGGGTGTCACAATAGAGCTCCTTTATGTCACAATAGAGCCACCATGGTGTCACAATAGAACAACGTTAGTGTCACAGTAGAGAGACTAGTGTCACAATAGAGCCACTCTACTGTCATCATAGAAACACCATTGTGACACAATTGAGCCGCTAGTGTCACAAGAGAGCCCAGAGAGTGTCACAATGGAGCCCAGAGAGTGTCGCAGTAGAGCCACTCTAATATCACTCTAGAACACTAGAGTATCACAATAGAGTCCCTAGTGTCACAACAGTTCCACTGGAGTGTCCCAGCAGAGCCATTATTGTGTCACAATAGGGCCGCTCTAGGCTCACAATAGAGCCGCTATACTGTCCCCATAGCACCTCTAGAGTGTCACAATACTGCCACTGTAGTGTCACACTACATCCACTCTAGTGTCACAAGAAAGCCATTCTTGTCTCACAATGAAACAATTAGAGTGCCCCAGTAGAGCCACTATTGTGTCCTAATAGATCCACTATTGTGTCACAATAGAGCCGCTAGAGGGTCACAATGGAGTCACTCTCTTGTCACAAGAGAGCAACTAGAGGGTCACAATAAAGCAGCTATAGTGTCACAATCGAGATGCTGTAGTGTCACAAGTGAGCCACTGTAATCTCGCAAGAGAGCCATTCTAATGCCACAAGTCAGCCACTAGTGGCACAATAGAGCTACTCTAGCTTTACAATGTAGCCACCATTGTGCCACAATCGTGCCGCTACTGTCACTATAGAGCCACTCTAATGTCACAATACAGCTACAATGGTGTCACAATACAGCCACTATGGTGTCACATTACAGGCAAAATCATGTCCACATAGACCCACTATCATGCCATCATAGAGCCACTCTAGGGTCACTGTACATCCACTATTGTGTCACAATACAGCCACTATTGTGTCACAATCAAGCAACTAAAGTGTCACAATAGAGCCATTAGTGTAACAATTGGACTGCCATTATACTACCACAATACAGCCACTATTGTGTCACAACAGTACCGCCACTGAAACAATAGAGCCACTAGACTGTCAAAAGAGAAACACTGTTGTGTAGCAACAGAGCCACTTGGGTCATACTAGGGCCCATGCGGTGTCACAATACCACTCCTTTATGTCCCAATAGAGCCACCATGGTGTCACCATAGAGCCACGTTAGTGTCACAATAGAGCGACTAGTGTCACAATAGAGCCACTCTACTGTCATCATAGAAACACCGTTGTGTCACAATTGAGCCGCTAGTGTCACAAGAGAGCCCAGAGAGTGTCACAATGGAGCCCAGAGAGTGTCGCAGTAGAGCTACTCTGATATCACTCTAGAACACTAGAGTATCACAATAGAGTCCCTAGTGTCACAACAGTTCCGCCCGAGTGTCCCTGCAGAGCCATTATTGTGTCACAATAGGGCCACTCTAGGCTCACAATAGAGCCACTATACTGTCACAATAGCTCCTCTATAGTGTCACAGTACATCCACTCTAGTGTCACGAGAAAGTCATTATTGTATCACAAAGAAACATCTATAGTGCCACAGTAGAGAGTCACAATTGTGTCACAATAGAGCCACTAGAGGGTCACAATGGAGTCACTCTATAGTCACAAGAGAGCAACTAGCATGTCACAATACAGCAGCTATAGTGTCACAAGGGAGCCACTGTATTCTCACAAGAGAGCCACTCTAATGTCACTAGTGAGCCACTAGTGCCACAAAAGAGGTACTGAAGCTCCGTAATGCAGCCACCACTGTGCCACAATAGTGCCGCTAGTGTAACAATAGAGCCACTCTAATGTCACAATTCAGCTACAATGGTGTCAAAATAAAGCAAATATTGTGTCACAATACAGCCACTACTGTGTCACAAGAAAGCAACTCTAGTGGCACAAAAGAGCCACAAGTGCAACAATTAGATAGCCATTATACTGCCACAATACAGCCACTATTGTGTCACAATAGTGCTGCCACTGCAACAATAGAGCCACTAGACTGTCAAAAGACAAACACTGTTGTGTCACAACAGAGCCGCTAGGGTCATAATAGGGCCCATGCGGTGTCACAATACCGCTCATTCTTGTCACAATAGAGCCACCATGGTGTCACCATAGAGCCACGTTAGTGTCACAATAGAGCGACTAGTGTCACAATAGAGCCACTCTACTGTCATCATAGAAACACCGTTGTGTCACAATTGAGCGGCTAGTGTCACAAGAGAGCCCAGAGAGTGTCACAATGGAGCCCAGAGAGTGTCGCACTTGAGCCACTCTAATATCACTGTCGAACTACTAGAGTATCATAATGGAATCACTAGTGTCACTACAGTTCCACCCGAGTGTCCCAGCAGAGCCATTATTATGTCACAAGAGGGCCACTCTAGGCTCACAATACAGCCACTATACTGTCACAATAGCTCCTCTATAGTGTCACAGTACATCCACTCTAGTGTCACGAGAAAGTCATTATTGTATCACAATGAAACATCTATAGTGCCACAGTAGAGAGTCACAATTGTGTCACAATAGAGCCACTAGAGGGTCACAATGGAGTCACTCTATTGTCACAAGAGTGAAACTAGCGTGTCACAATACAGCAGCTATAGTGTCACAATCGAGATGCTGTAGTGTCACAAGTGAGCCACTGTAATCTTGCGAGAGAGCCACTCTAATGTCACAAGAGAGCCACTAGTGTCACAATAGAGCTACTCTAGCTTTACAATGTAGCCACGATTGTGCCACAATAGTGCCGCTACTGTCACTATAGAGCCACTATAATGTCACAATACAGCTACAATGGTGTCACAATACAGGCAAAATCATGTCCACATAGAGCCACTATCATGTCATCATAGAGCCACTCTAGGGTCACAGTACATCCACTATTGTGTCACAATACAGCCACTATTGTGTCACAATCAAGCAACTCCAGTGTCACAATAGAGCCATTAGTGTAACAATTAGACTGTCATTTCACTGCCACAATACAGGCACTCTTGTGTCACTACATTGCCGCCACTGAAACAATAGGGCCACTAGACTGTCAAAAGAGAAACACTGTTGTGTCACAACAGAGCCGCTAGGGTCATAATAGGGCCCATGCGGTGTCACAATACAGCTCCTTTATGTCACAATAGAGCCACCATGGTGTCACCATAGAGCCACGTTAGTGTCAAAATAGAGCGACTAGTGTCACAATAGAGCCACTCTACGGTCAGAAACACCGTTGTCTCACAATTGAGCCACTAGTGTCACAAGAGAGCCCAGAGAGTGTCACAATGGGGCCCCTAGAGTGACGTAAGAGAGCCACTTTAATATCACTGTCAAACCACGTATTAGGCATCACAATAGGAGTCACTCGTCGCAACAGTCTACTAAGTGTCCACCAGAGCCATTATTGTGTCACATAAGCGGCCGCCTAGGCTCACCAATAGAGCCACTATGGGTCACAATGGGAGTGATTCTAGTGTAACAGAGAAGTAAGTATAGTGTAACAATAGAGCAACTATTGTGTCACAATACAGCAGCTATAGGGTCACAATAGACACTGTAAAATCACAAGTCAGCCCCGGTAATTTTACAATAGAGCCACTCAAGGGTCACAAGTGAGCCACTATTATGTCACAATACAGCCAGCATGGTGTCACAATAGAGCCACTATTCTGTCACAATAGAGTCACTGGTACAAAAATTAGACTGCTGTTATACTGCCACAAGACAGCCACCAATGTGTCACAATAGTTCCGCCACTGAAACAATAGAGCCACTAGACTGTCAAAAGAGAAACACTGTTGTGTCACAACAGAGCCTCCAGGGTCATAAGAGGGCCCATGCGGTGTCACAATACCGCTCCTTTATGTCACAATAGAGCCACCATGGTGTCGCCATAGAGCCACGTTAGTGTCACAATACAGCGACTAGTAGCCTAGAGCTTCACCTACTGTCATCATAGAAACACCAAGAAGCCTCGCCAAATTGAGCCAAGCACTGTCACAAGAGAGCCCAGAGAGTGCTCCCAATAGAGCCACCTCTAATATCACTGTCGAACTACTAGAGTATCATAATGGAATCACTAGTGTCACAACAGTTCCACCCGAGTGTCCCAGCAGAGCCATTATTGTGTCACAATAGGGCCACGCTAGGCCCACAATAGAGCCACTATACTGTCACAATAGCTCCTTTATAGTGTCCCAGTACATCCACTCTAGTGTCACGAGAAAGTCATTATTTTATCACAATGAAACATCTATAGTGCCACAGTAGAGAGTCACAATTGTGTCACAATAGAGCCACTAGAGGGTCACAATGGAGTCACTCTATAGTCACAAGAGAGCAACTAGTGTGTCACAATACAGCAGCTATAGTGTCACAAGGGAGCCACTGTATTCTCACAAGACAGCCACTCTAATGACACAAGTGAGCCACTAGTGTCACAATAGAGGTACTGAAGCTCCACAATGCAGCCACCACTGTGCCACAATAGTGCCGCTAGTGTAACAATAGAGCCACTAGAATGTCACAATTCAGCTACAATGGTGTCAAAATAGAGCCAATATTGTGTCACAATACAGCCACTACTGTGTCACAAGAAAGCAACTCTAGTGGCACAAAAGAGCCGCTAGTGCAACAATTAGATAGCCATTATACTGCCACAATACAGCCACCAATGTGTCACAATAGTGCCGCCACTGAAACAATAGAGCCACTAGACTGTCAAAAGAGAAACACTGTTGTGTCACAACAGAGCCACTTGAGTCATAATAGTGCATCAAGGGTGTCACAATAGAGCTCCTTTATGTCACAATAGAGCCACCATGGTGTCACCATAGAGCCACGTTAGTGTCACAATAGAGCAACTAGTGTCACAATAGAGCCACTCTACTGTCATCATAGAAACACCATTGTGTCCCAATTGAGCCGCTAGTGTCACAAGAGAGCACAGAGAGTGTCACAATGGAGCCCAGAGAGTGTCGCAGTAGAGCCACTCTATTATAACTCTAGAACACAAGAGTATCACAATAGAGTCCCTAGTGTCACAACAGTTCCACCCGAGTGTCCCAGCAGAGCCATTATTATGTCACAATAGGGCCGCTCTAGGCTCACAATAGAGCCACTATACTGTCCCCATAGCACCTCTAGAGTGTCACAATACTGCCACTCTAGTGTCACACTACATCCACTCTAGTGTCACAAGAAAGCCATTCTTGTGTCACAATGAAACAATTCTAGTGCCCCAGTAGAGCCACTCTTGTGTCCTAATAGATCCACTATTGTGTCACAATAGAGCCACTAGAGGGTCACAATGGAGTCACTCTATTGTCACAAGAGAGCAACTAGAGGGTCACAATACAGCAGCTATAGTGTCACAATAGAGTCGCTGTAGTGTCACAAGTGAGCTACTGTAATCTCGCAAGAGAGCCACTCTAATGTCACAAGAGAGCCACTAGTGTCACAATAGAGCTACTCTAGCTTTACAATGTAGCCACCATTGTGCCACAATAGTGCCGCTAGTGTCACTAAAGAGCCACTCTAATGTCACAATACAGCTACAATGGTGTCACAATACAGCCACTATGGTGTCACAGTACAGGCAAAATCATGTCCACATAGAGCCACTATCATGTCATCATAGAGCCACTCTAGGGTCACAGTACATCCACTATTGTGTCACAATACAGCCACTATTTTGTCACAATCAAGCAACTCCAGTGTCACAATAGAGCCATTAGTGTAACAATTAGACTGCCATTATACTGCTACAATACGGCCCCTATTGTGTCACTACATTGCCGCCACTGAAACAATAGAGCCACTAGACTGTCAAAAGACAAACACTGTTGTGTCACAACAGAGCCACTTGGGTCATAATAGGGCCCATGCGGTGTCACAATACCGCTCCTTTATGTCACAATAGAGCCACCATGGTGTCGCCATAGAGCCACGTTAGTGTCACAATAGAGCGACTAGTGTCACAATAGAGCCACTCTACTGTCAGAAACACCTTTGTGTCACAATTGAGCCACTAGTGTCACAAGAGAGCCCAGAGAGTGTCACAATGGGGCCCCTAGAGTGACGTAATAGAGCCACTTTATTATCACTGTCAAACCACTATAGCATCACAATAGAGTCACTCGTGTCGCAACAGTTCCACTAGAGTGTCCCAGCAGAGCCATTATTGTGTCACATAAGGGCCGCTCTAGGCTCACAATAGAGCCACGATGGGGTCACAATGGAGTGATTCTAGTGTCACAAGAGAGTAAGTATAGTGTAACAATAGAGCAACTCTTGTGTCACAATACAGCAGCTATAGGGTCACAATAGACACTGTAAAATCACAAGTGAGCCACGGTAATTTTACAATAGAGCCGCTCAAGGGTCACAAGTGAGCCACTATTATGTCACAATACAGCCAGCATGGTGTCACAATAGAGCCACTATTGTGTCACACTAGAGTCACTGGTACAAAAATTAGACTGCTGTTTTACTGCCACAATACAGCCACCAATGTGTCACAATAGTTCCGCCACTGAAACAATAGAGCCACTAGACTGTCAAAAGAGAAACACTGTTGTGTCACAACAGAGCTGCTAGGGTCATAATAGGGCCCATGCGGTGTCACAATACCGCTCCATTATGTCACAATAGAGCCACCATGGTGTCGCCATAGAGCCACGTTAGTGTCACAATACAGCGACTAGTGTCACAATAGAGCCACTCTACTGTCATCATAGAAACACCGTTGTGTCACAATTGAGCCGCTACTGTCACAAGAGAGCCCAGAGAGTGTCCCAATAGAGCCACTCTAATATCACTGTCGAACTACTAGAGTATCATAATGGAATCACTAGTGTCACAACAGTTCCACCCGAGTGTCCCAGCAGAGCCATTATTGTGTCACAATCGGGCGACTCTAGGCTCACAATAGAGCCACTATACTGTCACAATAGCTTCTCTATAGTGTCACAGTACATCCACTCTAGTGTCACGAGAAAGTCATTATTTTATCACAATGAAACATCTATAGTGCCACAGTAGAGAGTCACAATTGTGTCACAATAGAGCCACTAGAGGGTCACAATGGAGTCACTCTATAGTTACAAGAGAGCAACTAGCGTGTCACAATACAGCAGCTATAGTGTCACAAGGGAGCCACTGTATTCTCACAAGAGAGCCACTCTAATGTCACAAGTGAGCCACTAGTGTCACAATAGAGGTTTTGAAGCTCTACAATGCAGCCACCACTGTGCCACAATAGTGCCGCTAGTGTAACAATAGAGCCACTAGAATGTCACAATTCAGCTACAATGGTGTCAAAATAGAGCCAATATTGTGTCACAATACAGCCACTACTGTGTCACAAGAAAGCAACTCTAGTGGCACAAAAGAGCCGCTAGTGCAACAATTAGATAGCCATTATACTGCCACAATACAGCCACTATTGTGTCACAATAGTGCTGCCACTGCTAACAATAGAGCCACTAGACTGTCAAAAGAGAAACACTGTTGTGTCACAACAGAGCCACTTGGGTCATAATAGTGCATCAAGGGTATCACAATAGAACTCCTTTATGTCACAATAGAGCCACCATGGTGTCACCCTAGAGCCACGTTAGTGTCACAATAGAGCGACTAGTGTCACAATAGAGCCACTCTACTGTCATCATAGAAACACCGTTGTGTCACAATTGAGCCGCTAGTGTCACAAGGGAGCCCAGAGAGTGTCACAATGGAGCCCAGAGAGTGTCGCAGTAGAGCCACTTTAATATCACTCTAGAACACTAGAGTATCACAATAGAGTCCCTAGTGTCACAACAGTCCCACCCGAGTGTCCCAGCAGAGCCATTATTGTGTCACAATAGGGCCGCTCTAGGCTCACAATAGAGCCACTATACTGTCCCCATAGCAGCACTAGAGTGTGTCAATACTGCCACTGTAGTGTCACACTACATCCACTCTAGTGTCACAAGAAAGCCATTCTTGTGTTACAATGAAACAATTCTAGTGCCCCAGTAGAGCCACTGTTGTGTCCTAATAGATCCACTATTGTGTCACAATAGAGCCACTAGAGGGTCACAATGGAGTCACTCTATTGTCACAAGAGAGCAACTAGAGGGTCACAATACAGCAGCTATAGTGTCACAATCGAGATGCTGTAGTGTCACAAGTGAGCCACTGTAATCTCGCAAGAGAGCCACTCTAATGTCACGAGAGCCACATGTACAATAGAGCTACTCAGCTTTACAATGTAGCCACATTGGTGCACAATCTGTGCCGCTACTACGTCACTTACGGAGCCACTCTAATGTCACATACAGCTAAATGGTGTCACATACGCACTAGGTGTCAGCAGTACAGGCAAAATCATGTCCACATAGAGCCACTATCATGTCGTCATAGAGCCACTCTAGGTTCACAGTACATCCACTATTGTGTCACAATACAGCCACTATTGTGTCACAATCAAGCAACTCCAGTGTCACAATAGAGCCATTAGTGTAACAATTAGACTGCCATTATACTGCTACAATACGGCCACTATTGTGTCACTACATTGCCGCCACTGAAACAATAGAGCCACTAGACTGTCAAAAGAGAAACACTGTTGTGTCACAACAGAGCCGCTAGGGTCATAAGAGGGCCCATGCGGTGTCACAATACCGCTCCTTTATGTCACAATAGAGCCACCATGGTGTCGCCATAGAGCCACGTTAGTGTCACAATAGAGCCACTCTACTGTCACAAACACTGTTGTGTCACAATTGAGCCACTAGTGTCACAAGAGAACCCAGAGAGTGTTACAATGTGGCCCCTAGAGTGACGTAAGAGAGCCTCTTTAATATCATTGTCAAACCACTATAGCATCACCAGAGAGTCACTCGTGTCGCAACAGTTCCACTAGAGTGTCCCAGCAGAGCCATTATTGTGTCACAATAGAGCCACTCTAGGCTCACAATAGAGCCACTATGGGGTCACAATGGAGTGATTCTACTGTCACAAGAGAGTAAGTATAGTGTAACAATAGAGCAACTATTGTGTCATAATACAGCAGCTATAGGGTCACAATAGACACTGTAAAATCACTTTCAGCCCCGGTAATTTTACAATAGAGCCGCTCAAGGGTCACAAGTGAGCCACTATATTAAATACAAGCAGATGGTGTCACATAGAGCACTAATTCTGTCAAATAGAGTCACTTGGTACAATAATAGACTGCTGTTATACTGCCACAATACAGCACCACATTGTGCACAATAGTTCCGCACTGAACAAAAGCAATAGACTGTCAAAGAGAAACAATGTTGTGTCACAACGAGGCCACTTGGGTATAAAGGGCATGCGGTGTCACAGATACGTCTTTATGTAAATAGAGCACATGGTGTCACCATAGAGCCACGTTAGTGTCACAATAGAGCAACTAGTGTCACAATAGAGCCACTCTACTGTCATCATAGAAACACCGTTGTGTCACAATTGAGCCGCTAGTGTCACAAGGGAGCCCAGAGAGTGTCACAATGGAGCCCAGAGAGTGTCGCAGTAGAGCCACTTTAATATCACTCTAGAACACTAGACTATCACAATAGAGTCCCTAGTGTCACAACAGTCCCACCCGAGTGTCCCAGCAGAGCCATTATTGTGTCACAATAGGGCCGCTCTAGGCTCACAATAGAGCCACTATACTGTCCCCATAGCAGCACTAGAGTGTGTCAATACTGCCACTGTAGTGTCACACTACATCCACTCTAGTGTCACAAGAAAGCCATTCTTGGGTCACAATGAAACAATTAGAGTGCCCCAGTAGAGACACTAGTGTGTCCTAATAGATCCACTATTGTGTCACAATAGAGCCACTAGAGGGTCACAATGGAGTCACTCTATTGTCACAAGAGAGCAGTTAGAGGGTCACAATACAGCAGCTATAGTGTCACAATCGAGATGCTGTAGTGTCACAAGTGAGCCACTGTAATCTCGCAAGAGAGCCACTGTAATGTCACAAGAGAGCCACTAGTGTCACAATAGAGCTACTCTAGCTTTACAATGTAGCCACCATTGTGCCACAATCGTGCCGCTACTGTCACTATAGAGCCACTCTAATGTCACAATACAGCTACAAAGGTGTCACAATACAGCCACTATGGTGTCACAGTACAGGCAAAATCATGTCCACATAGAGCCACTATCATGTCATCATAGAGCCACTCTAGGGTCACAGTACATCCACTATTGTGTCACAATACAGCCACTATTGTGTCACAATCAAGCAACTCCAGTGTCACAATAGAGCCATTAGGGTAACAATAAGACTGCCATTATACTGCCACAATACGGCCACTATTGTGTCACTACATTGCCGCCACTGAAACAATAGAGCCACTAGACTGTCAAAAGAGAAACACTGTTGTGTCACAACAGAGCCGCTAGGGTCATAATAGGGCCCATGCGCTGTCACAATACCGCTCCTTTATGTCACAATAGAGCCACCATGGTGTCACCATAGAGCCACGTTAGTGTCACAATAGAGCAACTAGTGTCACAATAGAGCCACTCTACTGTCAGAAACACCGTTGTGTCACAATTGAGCCACTAGTGTCACAAGAGAGCCCAGAGTGTCACAATGGGGCCCCTAGAGTGACGTAATAGAGCCACTTTAATATCACTGTCAAACCAGTATAGCATCACAATAGAGTCACTCGTGTCGCAACAGTTCTACTAGAGTGTCCCACCAGAGCCATTATTGTGTCACATAAGGGCCGCTCTAGGCTCACAATAGAGCCACTATGGGGTCACAATGGAGTGATTCTAGTGTCACAAGAGAGTAAGTATAGTGTAACAATAGAGCAACTCTTGTGTCACAATACAGCAGCTATAGGGTCACAATAGACACTGTAAAATCACAAGTCAGCCCCGGTAATTTTACAATAGAGCCGCTCAAGGGTCACAAGTGCGCCACTATTATGTCACAATACAGGCAGCATGGTGTCACAATAGAGCAACTATTCTGTAACAATAGAGTCACTGGTACAAAAATTAGACTGCTGTTATACTGCCACAATACAGCCACCAATGTGTCACAATAGTGCCGCCACTGAAACAATAGAGCCACTAGACTGTCAAAAGAGAAACACTGTTGTGTCACAACAGAGCCGCTAGGGTCATAATAGGGCCCATGCGGTGTCACAATAGAGCTCCTTCTTGTCACAATAGAGTCATCATGGTGTCACCATAGAACCACGTTAGTGTCACAATAGAGCGACTAGTGTCACAATAGAGCCACTCTACTGTCATCAAGGAAACACCGTTGTGTCACAATTGAGCCGCTAGTTTCACAAGAGAGCCCAGAGAGTGTCACAATGGAGCCCAGAGAGTGTCCCAATAGAGCCACTCTAATATCACTGTCGAACTACTAGAGTATCATAATGGAATCACTAGTGTCACAACAGTTTCACCCGAGTGTCCCAGCAGAGCCATTATTGTGTCACAATAGGGCCACTCTAGGCTCACAATAGAGCCACTATACTGTCACAATAGCTCCTCTATAGTGTCACAGTACATCCACTCTAGTGTCACGAGAAAGTCATTATTGTATCACAATGAAACATCCATAGTGCCACAGTAGAGGGTCAAAATTGTGCCAAAATAGAGCCACTAGAGGGTCACAATGGAGTCCCTCTATAGTCACAAGAGAGCAACTAGCGTGTCACAATGCAGCAGCTACAGTGTCACAAGGGAGCCACTGTATTCTCACAAGAGAGCCACTCTAATGTCACAAGTGAGCCACTAGTGTCACAATAGAGGTTTTGAAGCTCTACAATGCCGGCACCACTGTGCCACAATAGATCCACGAGTGTAACAATAGAGCCACTCTAATGTCACAATTCAGCTACAATGGTGTCAAAATAGAGCCAATATTGTGTCACAATACAGCCACTATTGTGTCACAAGAAAGCAACTCTAGTGGCACAAAAGAGCCACTAGTGCAACAATTCGATAGCCATTATACTGCCACAATACAGCCACTATTGTGTCCCAATAGTGCCGCCACTGAAACAATAGAGCCACTAGACTGTCAAAAGAGAAACACTGTTGTGTCACAACAGAGCCACTTGGGTCATAATAGTGCATCAAGGGTGCCACAATAGAGCACCTTTAAGTCACAATAGAGCCACCATGGTGTCACAATAGAACAACGTTAGTGTCACAGTAGAGCCACTAGTGTCACAATAGAGCCACTCTACTGTCATCATAGAAACACCATTGTGTCACAATTGAGCCGCTAGTGTCACAAGAGAGCCCAGAGAGTGTCACAATGCAGCCCAAAGAGTATCGCAGTAGAGCCACTCTAATATCACTCTAGAACACTAGAGTATCACAATAGAGTCCCTAGTGTCACAACAGTTCCACTGGAGTGTCCCAGCAGAGCCATTATTGTGCCACAATAGGGCCGCTCTAGGCACACAATAGAGCCACTCTACTGTCCCCATAGCACCACTAGAGTGTCACAATACTGCCACTGTAGTGTCACACTACATCCACTCTAGTATCACAAGAAAGCCATTCTTGTGTCACAATGAAACAATTATAGTGCCCCAGTAGAGCCACTATTGTGTCCTAATAGATCCGCTATTGTGTCACAATAGAGCCACTAGAGGGTCACAATGGAGTCACTCTATTGTCACAAGAGAGCAACTAGAGTGTCACAATACAGCAGCTATAGTGTCACAATAGAGATGTTGTAGTGTCACAAGTGAGCCACTGTAATCTCGCAAGAGAGCCACTCTAATGTCACAAGAGAGCCACTAGTGTCACAATAGAGCTACTCTAGCTTTACAATGTAGCCACCATTGTGCCACAATAGTGCCACTACTGTCACTATAGAGCCACTCTAATGTCACAATACAGCTACAATGGTGTCACGATAGAGCCACTATGGTGTCACAATAAAGGCAAAATCATGTCCACATAGAGCCACTATCATGCCATCATAGAGCCACTCTAGGGTCACAGTAGAGCCACTATTGTGTCACAATACAGCCACTATTGTGTCACAATCAAGCAACCCCAGTGTCACAAAAGGGCCATTAGTGTAACAATTAGACTCCCATTATACTGCCACAATACAGCCACTATTGTGTCACAACAGTGCCGCCACTGAAACAATAGAGCCACTAGACTGTCAAAAGAGAAACACTGTTGTGTCACAACAGAGCCGCTAGGGTCATAATAGGGCCCAGGCGGTGTCACAATACAGCTCCTTTATGTCACAATAGAGCCACCATGGTGTCACCATAGAGCCACCTTAGTGTCACAATAGAGTGACTAGTGTCACAATAGAGCCACTCTACTCTCATCATAGAAAAACCGTTGTGGCAAAATTGAGCCGCTAGTGTCACAAGAGAGCCCAGAGAGTGTCACAATGGGGCCCCTAGAGTGACGTAAGAGAGCCACTTTAATATCACTGTCAAACCACTACAGCATCACTAAAGAGTCACTCGTGTCGCAACAGTTCCACTAGAGTGTCCCAGCAGAGCCATTATTGTGTCACAATAGAGCCACTCTAGGCTCACAGTAGAGCCACTATGGGGTCACAATGGAGTGATTCTAGTGTCACAAGAGAGCAACTATAGTGTAACAATAGAGCAACTATTGTGTCACAATACAGCAGCTATAGGGTCACAATAGACACTGTAATATCACAAGTCAGCCACGGAAAATTTACAATAGAGCCGCTAGTGTCACAAGTGAGCCAATATTATGTCACAGTACAGCCAGCATGGTGTCACAATAGAACCACTATTCTGTCACAATAGAGTCACTGGTACAAGAATTAGACTGCTGTTATACTGCCACAATACAGCCACCAATGTGTCACAATAGTGCCACCACTGAAACAATAGAGCCACTAGACTGTCAAAAGAGAAACACTGTTGTGTCACAACAGAGCCGCTAGGGTCATAATAGGGCCCATGCGGTGTCACAATACAGCTCCTTTATGTCACAATAGAGCCACCATGGTGTCACCATAGAGCCACGTTAGTGTCACAATAGAGCGACTAGTGTCACAATCGAGCCACTCTACTGTCAGAAACACTGTTGTGTATCAATTGAGCCGCTAGTGTCACAAGAGAGCCCAGAGAGTGTCACAATGGGGCCCCTAGAGTGACGTAAGAGAGCCACTTTAATATCACTGTCAAACCACTATAGCATCAAAATAGAGTCTTTCGTGTCGCAACAGTTCCACTAGAGTGTCCCAGCAGAGCCATTATTGTGTCACAATAGGGCCACTCTAGGCTCACAATAGAGCCACTATGAGGTCACAATGGAGTGATTCTAGTGTCACAAGAGAGCAACTATAGTGTAACAATAGAGCAACTATTGTGTAACAATACAGCAGCTATAGGGTCACAATAGACACTGTAATATCACAAGTGAGCCACGGTAATTTAACAATAGAGCCGCTAGTGTCACAAGTGAGCCACAATTATGTCACAATACAGCCAGCATGGTGTCACAATAGAGCCACGTTAGTGTCACAATAGAGCCACTCTACTGTCATCATAGAAACACCGCTGTGTCACAATTGAGCCGCTAGTGTCAGAAG
Source organism: Eopsaltria australis (assembly GCA_034509425.1). Taxonomy (NCBI): domain Eukaryota; kingdom Metazoa; phylum Chordata; class Aves; order Passeriformes; family Petroicidae; genus Eopsaltria; species Eopsaltria australis. Next base: position 2,910 of record JAVTVJ010001932.1, on the reverse strand, counting down.
AGAGCCCAGAGAGTGTCACAATAGAGCCCAGAGGGTGTCCCAATAGAGCCACTCTAATATCATTCTCGAACTACTAGAGTATCATAATGGAATCACTAGTGTCGCAACACTTCCACCCGAGTGTCCCAGCAGAGCCATTATTGTATAAAAATAGGGCCACTCTAGGCTCACAATAGAGCCACTATACTGTCACAATACCTCCTCTATAGTGTCACAGTACATCCACTCTAGTGTCACGAGAAAGTCATTATTGTATCACAATGAAACATCTATAGTGCCACAGTAGAGAGTCACAATTGTGTCACAATAGAGCCACTAGAGGGTCACAATGGAGTCGCTCTATAGTCACAAGAGAGCAACTAGCGTGTCACAATACAGCAGCTAGAGTGTCACAAGGGAGCCACTGTATTCTCTCAAGAGAGCCACTCTAATGTCACAAGTGAGCCACGAGTTTCACAATAGAGGTACTGAAGCTCCACAATGCAGCCACGACTGTGCCACAATAGTGCCGCTAGTGTAACAACAGAGTTACTCTAAGGTCACAATTCAGCTACAATGGTGTCAAAATAGAGCCAATATTGTGTCACAATACAGCCACTCTTGTGTCACAAGAAAGCAACTCTAGTGGCACAAAAGAGCCACTAGTGCAACAATTACATAGCCATTATACTGCCACAATACAGCCACCAAAGTGTCACAACAGTGCCGCCACTGAAACAATAGAGCCACTAGACTGTCAAAAGAGAAACACTGTTGTGTCACAACAGAGCCGCTAGCATCATAATAGTGCATCAAGGGTGTCATAATAGAGCTCCTTTATGCCACAATAGAGCCACCATGGTGTCACAATAGAACCACGTAAGTGTCACAATAGAGCGACTAGTGTCACAATAGAGCCACTCTACTGTCATCATAGAAACACCACTGTGTCACAATTGAGCCGCTAGTGTCACAAGAGAGCCCAGAGAGTGTCACAATGGAGCCCAGAGAGTGGCGCAGTAGAGCCACTCTAATATCACTCTAGAACACTAGAGTATCACAATAGAGTCCCTAGTGTCACAACAGTTCCACTGGAGTGTCCCAGCAGAGCCATTATTGTGCCACAATAGGGCCGCTCTAGGCACACAATAGAGCCACTCTACTGTCCCCATAGCACCACTAGAGTGTCACAATACTGCCACTGTAGTGTCACACTACATCCACTCTAGTATCACAAGAAAGCCATTCTTGTGTCACAATGAAACAATTATAGTGCCCCAGTAGAGCCACTATTGTGTCCTAATAGATCCGCTATTGTGTCACAATAGAGCCACTAGAGGGTCACAATGGAGTCACTCTATTGTCACAAGAGAGCAACTAGAGTGTCACAATACAGCAGCTATAGTGTCACAATAGAGATGTTGTAGTGTCACAAGTGAGCCACTGTAATCTCGCAAGAGAGCCACTCTAATGTCACAAGAGAGCCACTAGTGTCACAATAGAGCTACTCTAGCTTTACAATGTAGCCACCATTGTGCCACAATCGTGCCGCTACTGTCACTATAGAGCCACTCTAATGTCACAATACAGCTACAATGGTGTCACAATAGAGCCACTATGGTGTCGCAATACAGGCAAAATCATGTCCACATAGAGCCACTATCATGCCATCATAGAGCCACTCTAGGGTCACAGTACATCCACTATTGTGTCACAATACAGCCACTATTGTGTCACAATCAAGCAACTCCAGTGTCACAATAGAGCCATTAGTGTAACAATTAGACTGCCATTATACTGCCGCAATACAGCCACTATTGTGTCACAACAGTGCCGCCACTGAAACAATAGAGCCACTAGACTGTCAAAAGAGAAACACTGTTGTGTCACAACAGAGCCGCTCGGGTCATAATAGGGCCCATGCGGTGTCACAATACCGCTCCTTTATGTCACAATAGAGCCACCATGGTGTCACCATAGAGCCATGTTAGTGTCACAATAGAACGACTAGTGTCACAATAGAGCCACTCTACTGTCAGAAACACCGTTGTGTCACAATTGAGCCACTAGTGTCACAAGAGAGCCCAGAGAGTGTCACAATGGGGCCCCTAGAGTGACGTAAGAGAGCCACTTTAATATCACTGTCAAACCACTATTGCATCACAATAGAGTCACTCGTGTCGCAACAGTTCCACCAGAGTGTCCCAGCAGAGCCATTATTGTGTCACAATAGGGCCACTCTAGGCTCACCATAGAGCCACTATGGGGTCACAATGGAATGATTCTAGTGTCACAAGAGAGCAATTATAGTGTAACAATAGAGCAACTATTGTGTCACAATACAGCAGCTATAGGGTCACAATAGACACTGTAATATCACAAGTGAGCCACGCTAATTTTACAATAGAGCCGCTAGTGTCACAAGTGAGCCACTATTATGTCACAATACAGCCAGCATGGTGTCACAATAGAGCCACGTTAGTGTCACAATAGAGCGACTAGTGTCACAATAGAGCCACTCTACTGTCATCATAGAAACACCGTTGAGTCACAATTGAGCTGCTAGTGTCACAAGAGACCCCAGAGAGTGTCACAATGGAGCCCAGAGAGTGTCCCAATAGAGCCGCTCTAATATCACTGTCGAACTACTATAGTATCACAATAGAGTCCCTAGTGTCACAACAGATCCACCCGAGTGTCCCAGCAGAGCCATTATTGTATAAAAATAGGGCCACTCTAGGCTCACAATTGAGCCACTATACTGTCACAATACCTCCTCTATAGTGTCACAGTACATCCACTCTAGTGTCACGAGAAAGTCATTATTGTATCACAATGAAACATCTGTAGTGCCACAGTAGAGAGTCACAATTGTGTCACAATTGAGCCACTAGAGGGTCACAATGGAGTCACTCTATAGTCACAAGAGAG